>JAODAL010003714.1:0-168517 GCA_025379985.1 Phyllomedusa bahiana
TGGGGGACAGGTGGGTGTGGAGCCATTGGCAGTATAGAGAGATCAGGTGGGGGGGGGGGATAGAGGAGACGGGGAAAAAAATACATTCATTTTTCTCCACATCTATTTAAGAAAGGGAAGAGAAAAAGGGAGGTACGGACAACGACGTTGGGTTTCGGGGAGATTAAATAGCAATTTCGGGCGGAGATTAAATTTGGGGGTGTCGTCAGCATAATAGTACTAAAAACTGTGTTTGCTATGTGAACCAACCCCAAGATTGTAGATAGAGAAGATAGTGGGCCCACGGGGGGGGGGGAAAAAAAAAAGGAGGGGGGAAAATGGGGGTTGAGAGTAGAAAAATGCAAAAAGCCCTATCATGGGGTATGGGAGTCGGGGAAAGGGTCAAGTCTGTGTGAGAGGATTTTTGCAGGAGTGAATGACGACATTGTAAAAGGCAGGGGACAGTCTAAGGGGAGAAGGAAGAGTATTTAAGTGAGTTTTTGAAAGAATAGGAAAATGGTGATTTTGGGTTTTGGGGTGGTTTCAGTAAATGGTGGGATGGAAACCGATTGTGTGAGTGAGAAGAGAGTTGGGGAAAGGAGGGGAGGCGTTGAAGATAGTTTGTGTTCAAGGGTTTGGGGCAAAGGGAAAGCGGAGAGGGGGCAAATAGTTGGACAGAGGGGGGGGGTCAGAGAGGTTTCTTTAGGATGAATGTGAGGGAAAACGTGTTTAAAAAGGGAAGGAAAGATGCTAGGGTTAAACGATGGGTTGAAAAGTGTAGGGTGGATTGGGGACTGTGCGATATGTGGTGGGGGGGGGGAAGTGGGGGGCAAAGCTGTCTTTGAGAGGTTGATCTTGTGTAGGAAGGGGAGTGGCAAATTTTGTGAGCCACAAATGTCCCACCCTGGGAAACTCCTAGAATAAGCTGTTTTTGTGGGAAATCCGTAAGTAAAAATTTTTCCTGCAGGATCACCACAGAGAAAATCGCTAGTTGCACCTTGCCCATTTAAACTAAAGGGCTGTCTATAAAAGCACGGGGTGTAAATTTGAAGACCCCGCTCCTCAATTCCCAAACCTCCGACTCCGACCCCCGACTCAAAATTGTTAAATACCTCATACATGGCATGTTTAAGTGATAACTTTCCCTGTAGTAAAAGGGAAACTGGGCGTTTATCCCTTTGTTTCAATATAAAAGTATTTGGTAAAACGCACTGACAAGCAAAAGGGGGAAAAAATGTTTTGATCTTTTGAACACTTGTGGGTAGAGTTTTAAGAAAAAAGTGTATTTGTATCCAAGTCCAGTCTGCACCAACATTTGGGGAAAGTGTAGAAAGACCGGGGATCAGATTGGTTTAAGATGTGCTGGAATTGATTCAGGAGAAGGGTTAGGGGAGTATTTAAAACCCAAAGGGGGGATTTCAAAACTAACAAAAAAAAAAATTAACTTTTGATTTTTAGGAGCAAAACTGTAAAAAAGCGTTTCAGGAAAGAATCTGCAGAACAAGCGAGCTAAATTTGCAAGTCACATTATGTTAAAATTGTAAGAGATGTATTAAAATTACATACCTCATTAAAAAAGCTGTACTGGATGGTGAAATATGGGGCCTGAAAGTCACAAGTTCAAAACCATTGTTACCATTTTGCTTGTCAGTGTCAAATATATTTATTGGACATGACTTTAGGACACAAAAAATTGTAAATATGCAAAACACTGCAGGAACATTTGTGGGGTCTCTGAATTTGTTCTGAGAAATAGTATCGCCTACATCAGATCCTGCATACATGACCTCACATGTGATCTCATTATTTCCAGGCTAGAGAACGTCCTCTCTAAACTAACTTGGGTTGGGGGTAAATCGGTGACCACAGGGGCAACACCTCTAACAATGTCAGGGTATAAAGGAATTGCCTCAGTCACAGTCAGTTTTGATGAATGGTTAAACTCTCCTACTTCTTTGCAAACAGGTGAAAAATTTTGCTGAAATCTGTTTGCCCTGGGAGCAGAATCTTTTCCCCTGGGGCAGCGCTTTGCCTGCTCCATGTCATCAATTACACTCCTCATGTGATGAGGCTGAAGATATGGGAGCACTGGCCGGACCCAATTCCTCTTGCTCTTTGCACTGCATCGAACTAACTGGACCAACTAATTATATATTTTGGGAGTCGGAGTCAGTCCCTTTTATGACGACTCCGACTCCTGCAAAATAGCCTCCGACTCCGACTCCACAGCCCTGATTTAATACAGGACAGAACAGGTCCTCCAGGGTGAGAGATGCTCTTTTAAAGTGCTCTCAACCTTTCCCAAAGGATAAGGATCCTGAACAAATGACCCCTCTCTCTGAACTTAGTACCGACACAAGGGGGACATAGAGAGTGGATTACTTGATCCTTTTTACTCTTAGTTCTGAATGTAGTCGATCAGGTTGGTGTACTGTGGTGACACTTCCTCCATTTGTGTCACTTTCTGTTAATGCGGCTACAGCACTGCCACCATCTCTACCACCACTGAATCCAAACTTTTAGCACTGAAGAAAGAAACAGCTGGGAAGGAAATCGTCCATTAGGCTCTAGCCTCATTAAATACTTGTGCTTTCAATTCCTACTACCCACCTACTTTCCAAGCACCAGTACTGCAGCATATGGAGGACAAAGGCCACGACTAGACATTTTAGTGTCCTAGGCAAATAGGTAAAATAGCACCCGTCTTCCCTACAGAAAATCCAAATGCCTTGCTGTAACCTGCGGGTGTGCCCTCCTTAGCTAGGTGGCATGGGAAAAAACAACTGTGCCATCATCTTTCAGCATAAATGACATGCTATCTTTATTCAGTGGGTCAGTTTGATTTTGATTATTTTTTTAAAAATTTGCTTAGCATCACCATTTTCTGAGACTGGTTGTCTTTTTGTGGACTGAAGTGTGGTTTCCATTGGTACCATTTTTGGGTACTTACAATTTTTATCACTTTTTATTTCAATTTTTGGGAAAGCATAGAAATAAAAAAAATGCAATTTTGGAACTAAGTATTTTTTTATGGCATTCACATCCAGGATGAATAAGGTTGTATATTAATAGATTGGACTTTTACAGAGGCAGTAAAACCAAAAATGCTTAATTTTTTTTTACTGTTTTTTTCTATTTGTAGAATCGAACAAGTAGGCGGTGTTTTGATATATAATTTTTTCATATTTTAAAACTAATTTTTTTTTAATTGTAATTTTAGATCTGCTAGAGCAGGGGTCCCCAACTCTAGTTGTCAAGGCCCACCCACAGGTCATGTTTTCTGGCTTTCCTTAGCATTGCACAGGTGATGTAATTATTGTCGGTGCATTCTGTGGGAGATCCTGAAACATGACCTGTTGGTGGGCCTTGAGGACTGGAGTTGGGGAACACTGCGCTAGAGTACTTGACCACTAAGGGACATGATCACTATTCTGCAATACTAAAGTGACAGGATGTAATAGGGGCAGTAGGATATTAGGCCTAGGTTCTCAGCTGCCAAGACTACTGATCAGCACCCTGTGATTGTGTTGCAGGGAAGCTTACCGGGAGGTAGAAGAGTGTCCTGCTTCTAGCATGACTGCCTAGATACTGTGGTCACATTAAGCGCAGCATATAAGTAGAAAACAGGCTAGGATCAGAGCTATCTCTGCTAGTTACAGCTGGCACCCAGCGTAAATGGCACATGCCCAGCTCATGAACCCGCTCCATACATCTTTGCATCCATTTTTTGACAGGTAGTCATGTATCTCTGCCTACCTGTCATCTGGACCCTGTGATGGCCTGGTATAAAGGTTGGTGGCCATGCCCTCTGTTACAACCACCCTCTAATATTAGCTGTACACTAGATCTATGCCCATCTTCTCTGAAATTGATGTAGAATTCCTCCCTCGCCTGTCATGGAGCCGTTCAATTCATCTTTGTCCACAGCAAAGTTTGGGATGCTGAGATCTAAAAAAGCCTGTAGAAACACATGCATTTTACTTCCCAGTGGTGTTAACAGTTGCTGTGGGAAGGTGTCAATATTCACCTGGCAGGTTTTGTTTTCATACAAATACAGTGACCAGATTTACCCATTTATCTTCTTATTATACAAGCAGTGTGCTGCTCATTAACCCATCTGCATTGTGCCACAGGAGCCAGGCTTGGCATGCGTGCTGGATGACAGCAAGGGAAAGAGGAAAAGTATTTTATTTATATAAATAAATATATATATTTTTTTTTATTTTTATTTTTTAGGGGATGTTGTGTGACAATTTTATTTCTTTGAGGGGGATACTGTGTGCCACTGTTTTTGGTGGGTACTATGATTCTTTGATAGCACTATGTATTCGAGGGACACAGTATATGGTGCTATGATATTCATGGAACACAGTGTGTGGCAGTATTATATTCAGCAGGTCAAGTGTGCTACACTATGAGGTTTTTATTTTAGCATAGAGGATGGGCATATGCTACACAATTGAGGAGCCACAGACATCTAGGCAGCCGAATTTTGCAGAGAGGACTCATTGCTGGGAGAATCATCATATTGGTCTCCGTCATATGGTCCAGAAAAGGAAAGCGAACATCTTCAATTAGATTAGATGTCACTTCTCAGTCAATGAACGTAAATGTTTACAATGTTTATTTCTACATTGCATCAGTACTGGATGCACTTTGTAGTCTGTAGCAATGATGTATTGTAAAGCAACTACCAGCACACACTTACCATTGTTTAGGTCATGCTGGAGCTGGAGTATTTACTTGCTTATTTTAGTTCTGATGCAGAATTTTATGTACTAAACCTGGCATGCATTAGTAAATACAGAGCTTGTTTCTGGTGCTGGATATGAGTACTGAGCCTAGTTGGTACTGTATATATGTACTAAGTTTATTTATGTACTGAGCTCGGGTTTGGTGCTGTATTTATTTATGGAGCTTTGTTCTGGTACAGTGTATTATATACTGTGCTGGGTTTAATATTGTTTTTAAGGACTAAGCTTGATTCTGGTACTTTATATACTGTATGCACTGAGCTTAGTATTGTCTATATGTACCAATTTGGTTCTGGTACAAAGGTTGGTTCTATTACAGTATTTGTGCACCTGGATCCTCCTATAGTAAATATGTACTATGATTATAATGCTGCAAGCACTAAGCTTTACTGTATTGTACAAGGTACTGTATTTAAGTAATACAATTACTTTTGGTACTGTATCTGCAGTTGAAACCAGAAGCTTACATACACTGTATAAAAAGACACATATGCATGTTTTTCTCACTATCTGATATGAAATCAGACTAAACCTTACCCATTTTAGGTCAATTCGGATTACCAAAATTATTTATATTTGCCAAGTGCCAGAACAATGAGAGATAATTTTTTAAGGCATTTTTATTACTTTCTGCAAAGTCAAAAGTTGACATACATGTCATTAGTATTTGGTAGCATTGCCCTTAAACTGAATGACTTAGGTGAAACGTTTTGGATATCTTTCCACAAGCTTCTCACAATAATGGGTAAGAATTTTGACCCATTCCTCCTGACAGAACTGGTGTAACTGAGCCATGTTTGTTGCCTTGCTCGCACTTGCCTTATCAGCTTTGCACATAAATTTTCAATAAGATTGAGATCAGGGCTTTGTGATGGTCACTCCAAAACATTGACTGGGTTTAACTTCCTGGCTGATGTCTTGAGATGCTGCTTCAGTTTTGCCACATAATCTTCTTTCCTCATGATGTCATCTATTTTGTGAAGTACACTAGTCCCTCCTGCAGCAAAACAACTCCACACCATGATGCTGCCACTCCTATTGTCAAAACTTATAAGAAGAGGTATAGTGCTCGGGGAAAGTAAAGAAAACTTATGTTCTTAGCATCGTTCTTATCTATTTATTAAAACTTTGACACCACTAAGCTGGTTTAAATTACCTAGGTGTCATAGGTTTTCTTTACTTTCCCCGAGTGCTATACCTCTTCTTAGAAGTTTTGACAGTACTATTGCCGGAGGATCCCGTGTGCTGAACGATCCCCTGCATCTGAAGAGCTTTGCCTGGCTGCTATGTACGGGGAATTTGAGTAATAATATTGATCATATTCGCGTCTACATGTGTTGTACATTCCTGTACAACATAAACAGGTGAGCAGTTTTTGCACCAATCTAATCGTTTTGTTATACTCCTCACTTGAGTGCGCTTCTCTATACATTCTCTTCAGCTTCAGCATCAATATCTATGCTGCCACCCCTATGTTTCACAGTTGAGATGGTGTTTTTAGGCTTCCAAGCTTCTCTATTTTTCCTCCAAACTTAATGATGGTCTTTATGGCCAAACAGTTCCATTTTAGTTTCATCAGACCACAGGACATGTCTACAAAAATGTAGGTCTTTGTTCCTGTGTGCATTTGCAAACATTAATCTGGCTTTTCTATGTTTCTTTTGGAGTAATGGCTTCTTCCTGGCAGAGTGGCCCATGTTGAAAGAGTACTCGTTTCACTGTGGATAATGACACAATCTTACCAGATTTCCACCACCATCTTCACAAGGTCTTTTGCTTTTGTTCTTGGGTTGATATGCACATGCCAGACCCAAGCACGTTCATCTCTGAGACACAGAACCAGTCTCCTTCCTGAATGGTATGATGGCTGGACATTCCCATCTTGTTTGTACTTGCGTATAATTGCTTATACAGATGAACAAGGCACCTTCAGGTACCTGGAAATCGCCCTCAAGGATGATCCAGACTTGTGCTAGTCCACAATTCTCTTCCCGATATCTTGGCTGATTTCTTTAGACTTTCCCATGATATTACATACAGAAGCAGTGTGTTTCTGGTGTAATTTAAAATACATCCACAGCTGTGTTACTAATTAATTCAGATGTTGCCAATAAATCAGAAGCTTCCAAAGCCATAACCTCATCATATGGGCTGTCCCAAATTGTTTAAAGGCATAGTAATCCTAGTGTATATAAAATTTAGCAGAAAATTTTGCAGAAAGTAATAAAAAATGTCTTAAAAAATTCTCTCTCTCATTATTCAGGCATTTGGCAAATATAATCATTTTGGTAATCCTAATTGACCAAAAACAGGTCTATTCTGATCTCATGTCAGATAGTGAGAAAAACATACAAATGTGTCTTTTTATGTGTATAGTGCATATAAACTTCTGGTCTCAACTGTAAGTGTTCAGCTTGAATTTGATTATTTATACACTAAACCTTTGTATATAAAGAGTGTTAAAAATAGTCGGCTATGCCACACATGCTGCACATCTCTTCCCATCCATGTTGCAGTGCAATCTAAGTGAATTGGCTGTGCACACCTTTAAACGTGCACATGTACAGTAGGTCCAAAGTGCTTTTATTTCTGATCTTGGAGGTGGGACACAAATGTTTTGAAAATATATAAATTACTTTTATATTCAAAAACATTAATTTAGATTTCACAGTAAGCCCCGGTTCACACGGCTTATTCAAGCTGGAATTGCGAGCCGGATTGCGCTCGCAATTCCGGCTTGAATAAGGGGCGGGGGCGGGCCCGCGGCCCCATAGACTTACATTATCCATGGCGCGTATTGCGCCTGGATAATGTGCATGTCACTTTCTCCCCGCCCGGCGGATTCGCCGAGCGTGGAGGAGCGACGGAATCCACTGTTCTCTATGAGAACGGTGGATTACCGTAATTACTACGACTGATTGGCGCCGTACTGCAGCGCAAATCCGACACGCAGTATGGCGCCAATCTGCGGCGAAATAAGCCGTGTGAACGGCCCCTAAAATAAGTAGTTTTAGGAATGTTGTAATTGTTGATCAGTATTAGAAATAATGTTTTGTGGTGCGCTACACTGAGGGCATCACAAATGCTAAGTAGGGAACCTCTTGTTAAAAATTTGAATCCCATCCCTGGGACTCGAGTACCTATTAGTTATACTTGATCATAGGCAGCTGCTTCCATGTGGGGAAGTGACTGCCCTCAAAAGAGCAATATGCTTAAGAAATACTCCCTTTATTCAGAAGCATAGGGTTCTGGCTACATTAGTTTTCATTCATAAAGACCATTGTGTACACTGTATATGGTGTTCTTTTTAAAGCTGGCAGGAGCCTAGAATTTACACTGCCAGCTATAGGTAGATATACCCAGTATAGAAGCATCAGGTCACTGCACTGTCAACATACCTGGCACTTGTCTGAAAGTGGTCTCTTAAAAAAGACATGTCACTTAAAACAACTAATGAAAGAATTAATTGGGCTTAATATGTGTAATAGGGTTTATGATAATGATAATAATAATAATAATAATAAAAAAAACTATGCTGAAATTGTGATTACTGGCAAATGCTGGCAATTGTCTCCTAGTCCGGGGCAAGAACTAGGTAGAATAAAGAGTCATCTAGGCTACATTGAGGAAGGTGCACTTTATGGATTAAGAAAACAAGAACATAGAAGAACCTTCTGGCAGATTCATCAATCCTGTCTAAATAGTGCAAACATAGACCAGGTTGTCTAAAGATGTGCCAGATTCATCACAGTGCCTCATACTGCTTGATAAATTTAGTGCATCTTTATAGTTCTCAAACTTTTTATACCAACTAATGGCTGGATTACTTTACACTGACAAAAATGTGCCAAAGCGGCTGATGTGCTGTGTACCAGGGATAATAGAGCTCTTCCACAGGTGCCAAAATGTGGAATTTTTTTTTTAACGGACCTGTTGAATTGACTGGACGAGGCTTCTCATAGAGTGGCTTGTTATGGGCAGAGTGTCTTAGGTTTAGTTATAAATGCAAGGAATGGGACAGCAGCCACCAAGTTGTACAAACACTCTGGTCCTTTATTCTTCCATAAAATGTAACAAAGTTTCCCATTACTCCAAATTCTTCAATTACTTGAAAGAATAAGAAACTTTGTTACACTTTATGGAAGCCTAAAGGACCAGCATGTTTGCACAATTTGGTGGTTGCTATCCCATGCCTTGTTTTTGAAGTTTGATGGCTCCATGGATTCTGGAACCTGGTGACTTTCCACCACATTTTGTACAGGGAAGGTGCTGCTGATTTTCTTCTTTTGGTCTTGGTTTGTCAGTGGTTTGCCAGACCGTACATTTTTCACTATTCTATGTATCTTGCCCTAACTATACAGACAGTAAAGATGTCGGGCGTTGCCCACAATGATAATCTCAGATGCCAGTTGCTCATATGTTGAATCACTCATTAAAGGGATTGTCCAGGATCAAATTTTATTTTAAATTGGTGCTGCTGTTAGAAAATAAAAAAGTGATTTTTATCTCTCTACTCAATTCTGCGCTTACTGGGTCTTCTGTTGTCTTCCTTGTCCCCACAGTTGGCTCTGCACCTGCTGATTGGCTGCAGCAGTCACAAGTCTTTTCTTGACAAAACCATGCAGAAGTGACATGGGGATATCAGGAAAAGACATGTGGTGGCTGCAGCCAATTGGCAGCTACATGGGGCATAAGCCAACTGGAGGAGCAAGAAGGCAACAGAAGATCTGTCGAGAGCAGTGAGTGGAAAGGGAAGTTTTAATTTTTTTTAACTTTCTAATGCCCACAGCAGCACCAGTTTAAATGACATTTATAACCTAGACAACCTCTTTAATAATTTAGATCCCAGAATTTGTGGGCTTAAAAAGCCATTTTTCTGCTTGTTGTTGCTCTTACTGTATGATCTGCAGAAATAAAGCTATGATGTATAGTCCTGCTGACCTCATTTTACCTCCAAGAAGGAAGAAACACTTATTCATCCCCATCTGTAAAGGTATTTCACAATAACCAATGACACAGCCCAAAACTGCACCTGGTAATAAGACATACTATACATTCATGAGACATCTGATGTAATGAACAGTACAACAATGTATCTGCAGCAATTTTCGTCATTGCAAATGTAACCCAAGATGCAATTACATAGTTTCAAGATGTTAACCAGTTGTTAAAAGTCAAACCATTGTACACTGGAGCAAATTTACTTATGCTGATGACTGCAACCAGGGCAAACATGCCACAGCATAAAACAGAGATAAATTACATAAGAGCCTACAGCTCCTTATATAATAGATGCTTATGAATGCCTATAAAAGACAATGAAGAATGCATTTTTTGTAATAGAGTAGGCTCCCACAACCTGTACAACCTGTCTCTTATGATACTGCAAGCGTCAGCACTTCCTGCTAGGGTAGCCTGGCAAAGTATAGTAGGGCACCACATATAACTCCTCTACCTTATATACAATCACCCTAATGCTTAGTGTTGATCTCCTCTTAAGTATAATGTCTTGCCCAAATCATTACCCCACCTACACTAGATCCTTTCAACTCACTCCCTAAACTAACCTAGTATCATGGCGTATAGTCTAAAAAGGGGAAAAGACCAAACTTCTTTTGCAGGTTACAGAATTATTATTTATACCATTTATTATGTCTGGTTGGTTCTCTTTTTAATCATGGGCTTCTTATTATTGTTTGCATATGCAATTTGAAGGTAATGTATAAAGACTGAAAATACATCTTTCTTAATGAAAAGTGCATAGGAGTAAAATGAACCAACTTTATTAAGGTATAATAAATCTTTGCACAATTTTTAGTAGTCCTGTGCCTGCCTAAAAAACTCAAAGTCACCTTGGACCTGGAGTAGATTTCTGGCTTAATTTTTGGTGAAAATGTTTAAAAATATGTTGGCCAGTGTGAGGAAACTCCCCCTTTTAGTAATCCCCACCCACTTTCAAAAAAGAAAACAGCTCAAAAGATGCAATTTTTTGAGCAAATTAGCAATTTTTTAAAGCCAGTCATACATTTTCTCCTTTATGTACTTGGCAATTTTCTGAATTTTTCATTGTTGCGATCAAGAACTGTGGAAATGATCGTGTAGTGTGATTTAAGTCATCATAATTGCTCTTTAACGGACATGTTTCATTGACTGATTTTAGATCTGCCATCATGTTTTTTGATTTTTCCTGTTTTTAATTGTTTTACATTTTGTGGCAATCTACATACACACAATGAACGATAATTAGTAAAATATGACATAATTTTACTGGTTCTTTACCTTGGGCAATGTACACAGGCTGAATATGTGGATTCTGTGTATAATGACACTACTAATAACGGGAACCTTTTTAAATGAGTTCTTCTTCCATTGATCCATGGTCTAGTTCTGATTCTTGTGCTTATTATAAGGCCTTGTCCCCACCGCACTGTTTTTTAGCCGTTTTTTCAGCCGTTTTTTGGTTTTGAAAACCGGCTGAAAACCAGCTGACAAACTTTTACACGGACCTTAATGGAAAATCAGTGCAGTGGGGATTTTCCACCCGCCGGTTTTTTCAGACTGCTGGTGGTCCGAAAAATATAGAACATGTTCATTCTTCCGTCCGGTCTTCCGCTAACTGCGGAAAAAAGCCGTCTCCCTGTGGCCGTGTGCACGGCATGAAAACAGTACAAATACCGGTTGGATAAACCAACTGGTATCTGTCCTGTGCCGCGTAATCGGCCCATAAGTGGTTTTTTTTTGCGGTAGACAGGTAAACATTTTGACTGGTTTGAAGCTACGCCGTCCCATACACAGCTATCTTTTATCAAAGCAAGCAGTCATTTTTTCAGCACTTTGTGCTACAGTTGGATATCCATTACTCTGCTGTGAGGTCACCAGTGATCCTTCCATATGCCAGTTTAGGTAGACACAAAGGGGGGCATGTATAAACCTGGCTGCGACTCGCCAGTTCTACCTCTGTTTTTAATAGTGTATGATCCGACAGTATGTATGAAAGTGTCTCACAGCACTTTATAAATGTGCCCTGATCTGCACCAAAAAGTAGTCTCAGTCATGCCACTTTGAAACTGGTACGGATCTGTATGACAGTTTCACGCCAAACTTTGGCGTGACAAGCCTCTGCATCTTTGGCGCATTCAAAAGTGTTGTGTCTGGCACAGATGTACAACTATTCATACATCTACAGAACAGGGTAACGACCATTTTTTTTAATTCAAAGCATGCCAGAAACCTTCCGCAGTGCCGTTCATATATATCACCCTAAAAACTGCACACTTAGGACAACCATTCAGAACTCCCCTTTCGTTTCATATAGTCCTCTGAAACAAATATAGGGGAGTTCTGATTGGTTGCTATGGGCAACAAAGAAAGTCTTAGACCAAGACAGTTTTCATACATGAGGCCCTTAGAGTACCCTCACAAGACCTGCAGCTTTGGAGATGCTTGGCCCAAGTTGTCTACTCAATTTGGCCATTGTCAAAGTTGCTCAAATCCTTACACTTGCCCATTTTTCCTGCTGTCAATACATAAAATTTTAGATCTCACCATTCAGTTGTTACCTAATATATCCCAAACCCTGACCAGTGCCAATGTTACAAGATAATGCTATTCAGTTCCCTTCATTAGTTTCAATGTTATGGTTGATTGGGGTATATGTGGGATGTGAACTTGTGTTAATAGTTTACTGGTCATGTAATGTCAAGAAGTGTTGCTTCTGATTTTAATGAATGGAGTACGGCTTTGGTTTTGAACTAATAAACAACAGTGTACATGGTATTTTTTATTTCAACAAGTTCTCCAGTGATAGTGTTGATGTTCCTTATTGTGGAGAACATTTGTATTTATATTGAAGTCACCATTCAGGAATTATTCTTGTAAATATTTGTCAAAAAATAATCTGAAAAAATTGCGCTACATACAACCCAAAAACCTTGTGGTAAAAAATACACTGATACTCACGAGAGTGATGTGCTCTAGAACTATCGCCACACTTTGCGGTGAAAAGATAGCAATGTCCTGTTTTTCATGCAGAAACCAAGGTTCGGCACCATCACAAAGTAGTTAAAAATTAAAACAGCTATATTAATTACACTTTATACATGACAGCATTCAGTCACAAAATAAAGAATAAATCAAAGTGGGTCCGTACAAACACTTATGCGTTTCAAGCTGTGACAGCCCTTAGTCATAGCATAATCCTTATAGACACGAACTGGAAAAATAGGAACACTTTAGACCAATCATATTGCGCATAAATATATACAAAGATATATACAAAACATTAACAAAATCTAAAAAAAAAAACCATACATTTCGAAAAGATGTAGAAAAGATCTGATTTAAAATTTATACCAAATGGAAAGCATGAATTAAGGAGCAAAATCCACTTAGCCTCTCTTTCATAAAGTAAGTGCTGCCAGTCGCCTCTTTGGATTGGTCTGTTAACCCTATCTATAGCAATAAAAAGTGAAAGTGCTAATATCGAAAGCATGTACTTCCACAAAATGATGTGCAGCAATGGATGAGTTAACCATTTTCTTTTGAATATATGATAAATGCTCGTGCATGCGAGTCTTAATTTTCCTACTAGTGCAACCCACATATATCAGATCACACATAGTGCAATAAATGATGTATATACAGCATGTGTCGAATTGCAGTTCAAAAATTGACTGATAGAAAATTATTTATTTTTGCTGGTTGAACTAAAACATTTCCGTTTGACAGTAAATCTACATCCAGTACATCTAGAACCTGCATAATGGAAAAAAACTCTTATCAGAATGCCAAGTTTTAGGCTTATTAAAACAAAATTACTGGGAGAAAGTGTATCAGGTAGTGTACGTCCTCATTTAGCTACAATTTTACATCCCTGTGAAATAATTTGTTCTAATTTAGTATCCCTGTTCAAAATAGGCAAATAATTGTAAACAATGTTTTTCATTAAAAAAATCCTTAGTGAAAGATGTAGATAGAACTAGAGGACTTGACTTCGAAGTGGGGGATTGTGAATCAGAAAACAGAGTCACATGTGCAGTCACTGGCATATAGTTCAGCCCGTTTACGCATCCAGCCACTATAACCTCATCATTTCTGTCTGATATTTAAATTGTTTTATTTTGGTAATGTTTTTCTGTAGAGCAACCATTAAATATTTCCCCACTGGTATCGTCTTGATTGTATGTCTAGGATGACATGAGCTGGCATCTAGAATGGTGTTGCCAGCAAATGGTTTTCCAAATAAATGGTGAGGATGACTTAATTTTTATTGTCACCAGATAACGTTAAGAAAATTGATATTGAATTAGGTGAAAAGAAACTACTGAACCTTAAATTGAAAGGGTTAAAATTTACATACTGAACAAAGTCCGGTATGGGCGCCAACCCACGATCCCAGATAAGAAAATCATCTATGTAGCGGCCATACTAGACAATATTGTCAGAAAAAGGATTATTGACTGAAAATATATCATTAATCTCCCAAATGGCCATATACATATTTGCAAGTGAAGGGGAAAATATTGAGCCCACTGGGGCCCCCTCCACCTGCAAATAAAATTGAGCATCAAGCATAAAAAAATTATGATGTAACAAAAATTCCATGGCCATAATCAAAAGTGAACATAAATACTGACTGTAGTTACTGTATCTTACCAAAAATTGTTCCACGGATTGACTAGCTGTTATGTGTGACATACAAGAATATAACCCCACTACAATCAGGGTCAGCCAAACATAATGGGGTTTCCAAGTAACATGTGATAGTGATTTCAAAACCTGTTTGCTGTCCTTCAAAAAACCAAAACTTTTGGATATTAGAGGCTGTAAAAAAGAATCCACCCATTCACTGAGGTTCTCGCATAGCAAGCCTATGCATGGCAATCCATGTAAAATTGGTATTTTGGGATAATGAACAAACAAGTGTTTTTGAAGATTTTGTTAATGTTTTATATGTATATTTGTATATATTTATGCTGTACACAATATGATATGTTCTCATATTTTCAGTTTGTGTCCATCAGGATTATGCTATGAGTAAGGGCTGTCCCAGCCTGAAATGTGTATGCGTTAGTACGGACCCACTTTGATTTATTCTTTATTTTTTGACTGAATGCTGTTATTTTTAAAGAACATTTAATAAAGCTGTTTAATTTAAAACTACTTTGTGATGGTACTTTTTGCTTGCAAGTATTTTAGCACATTTTGCCATAGTTCATAATACTGTTTAAGTGCGGTTATGCAAAGCAGTAAAGTATGTATATATGTTTATTACTTATGTAAAGGTCATTGGTTTACATTATGTTAATGCAACATTGTGGCAAGGAGGTTCTGTCCCCAGACACCAAGTTGCTGATAGCATGGTTGGATCGAAAGGTGGGTGGTACTGTATTTACACCAAACCATGAGAGGAAGGTGCTGTAATTTTCTTAACATTGGCAAGTTCCTGTCAAGTGTTTGTTGTGCTAATACTGATATTCTCTCACTGCAGGAGTGACTTTTGCTGGGATATGACCATGAAAGAAACCCCCTGCTACAAGAGCTACAAGAGCTCTCCTGAGAGAGTGAAAGTAGAGATGTGTGAGAACTGCTGGATAACAGCAGCCACTATAGGAGCTATGGGGAGACAGTGTACAGGAAACAAGGCTTCATTGAAAGAGAAGTCTTGTGTTCACGACTAGGCTGCAACGACAACCACCAGCCTGTTCTGAACTATTGGAACTAAAAACTATGCTTAATAACGACCAAGCCAGCTGCTGCTCAGCAAATAGGTACTTAAGGTTTCAGCCACAGGCGTAGCTAAGGGATCATGGGCCCAGGTGCAAGAAGTCAGCTCAGGCTCCTACTTTCCCAGTATTTACAGCACAATTAAAGTTTCACTCCATTTACATTGACTATGGGAGAGTCTTGACCACTTTTCGTTTAGAACGGAGAGGTTTCAGGGCTCTTTAAGACATAGATATTGATGGCCTATCCTACCGTATGCCACATAATATATGTAGTGAGACAACCCCTTTTTTTTAACAACAAAAGTGTCACTAAAATAAGTTTTGTAATTGAGTTACTTTTCCATTACGGACATTTACACATGTGTGATATAAAGTTCTAGGTTTGCAGGGGCAGGGTTTAAAGTTGTGGCTGTGTTTATTTTAATAATATTTTATTTTGTGTCTGTGTTTTGTTACTTTGTTTTACAGATTGCGGCACCCATAAGATCAGAAAAAGACCTTCCGGGGGCATTTTTATATAATTTGTTTGGAGGGTGATTTCCTCTGTAACTGTGGTAGTATATTAGGCCCAATTACAGGGGAGGGGTGCATTATAGAGAGTGTTGGAATGAGTTTTACGTTCATCTGTATATCGGACCTCTTGCTATTGTTTCCTGACTTTGTTGCTGCCGCCTGCACTGACCTTCTTGCCTGTCCTCGACTACGCCTCAATCTGACAAATATGTATCATGCTACACCCCAGCTGCCATCGTAGGCAAGTCACATCAGGGGTGCGGACCTGGTAGTTCCCCTGCCGCAGCAAGCCCGACCTGCCTTGTGGTGGGCTCTGGTGAATACGCGGGGCTACTTAGATTCTGCTCCCTGGTGTGACTTATAGGTAATGTTCACACGGCTTATTTCAGAACGTATTTACGTCGGATTGCCGATCGTAAATACGTTCCGAAATCAGGTGCAAATCAGTTTCAAATAATTGCCACTAAGTGTGGCACGTATTTGGAACTGATTTCGCGACGGATTCACCATCCCCATTCATTATAGGTGGTGAATCCGTCCGGAAATAATTCACATGCACATTGTTTTTACGGCCGGATTGCGGCCACAGTCCGGAACGGAAATAAGTGTCGTCTGAACGACGACACATATTTCCCATTAAAATCAATGTAAAACGGCCAGTTACTTGTTTGTAACTGATTTCGCAACGGATTTGCGGCTATAAATACGGCTGCAAATCCGTTGCGAAATAAGCCTTGTGAACGAGGCCTTACACTACTTGCGGTGGTCCTGAGAATCTATCTCCTGCCGTGACATCCCATCACAGACATTGATGTCATATCGATAGGATATTGATCACAGCAACACGCCGGCTCAATCAGTAAAAAATGCAAGTGCATTTTTCTAAAAAGTATCCAGCCTTGGTTAGAATCTATTTCTAATCTTGTAACTGTAACACTTTAGCCAACATAGTTTAAAATCTGTTGTATATAATCCACAAACTCATGAGGAAGGAGGCAGGTAACTTACGAAATGTCCAAACTGCTTTTTGTCTTTAACAGTGCACTTTCTGTTAGCTTTATAACATCTACACTATTGATGCCAGTTGAAAATGGACTGTGAGTAAACCTCAATATTGTTTATGGATTATATACAACAGACTTTGAACTACGTTGGCTAAAGTGTTACAGTTCCAAGATTAGAAATTTGATTGTTAAAACAAGGCTTTGGGTGCCTTTTTTGGGGAAAAAAAAAAATTGCACAGGGGCGTCGCTAGGGTGTTTTTTTGGGGCTCGGGCCCCAATAAAACACCCCGTGCCCCGAGTCTCCCCGGGCTCCAGCCCGCCTTTGGGGTTGGAGCCCCCGACTGGCCCCTTTAGTGCTGTGTTTCCCCTGGACGCAAAATGGGAGTGCGGGCTTCTGCGGAGCCCAAAAGCGACGCTTCCCCGCCCGCAGACGTGTCCCGGGCCGGCTCTGGGTCCCCCCACTCGGGGCCCGCCCGGGGCCTAAAAGCGCGAGGAACCCCCCGCGGGCCCCCTGGGGCCTCAGCCGGCTCTAAAGGTTGTGGAAAGTCCCTCGCGACGCTGGCCCGTCCCCGGGTTAAAAGGCCGTTTAAAGGCCGTGCGCCCCAGGGGGCTTTTCCCGGGGGATGGGGCTCGCCGGGGGAGTTAAGGTTTAAATAGGAAAAAAAGGTTATTTTTAAAGCGTTTTTACCCGCCTCATTGCCCCCATAATGCCCGCCCGTTGGGCCCCCCCATCCCCCGGTGTGGCCCCCTACCCCCTGCCCTTTTCCCCCCTATCCCTGCCTGTGGCCCCCCTATACTGCCCGTGGCCCCAAATCCCTGCCCGTGGCCCCCATATCCCCGCCCGTTGGGCCCCCTACCCCTGCCCGTGGCCCCCTTCCCTGCCCGTCCCCCCTTTTAAATGCCCGTGGGCCCCCCAAACCCCCGCCTGGGGCCCCCTTTTCCCCGCCGGGGGCCCCCATAAACCCCGCCCGGGGGCCCCTATAATGCCTGCCCGTGGGCCCCCCTTACTGCCCGTGACCCCCCTATTGCTGCCTGTTTGGCCCCCAAAAATTTCCCGCCTGTGCCCCTGTAATCCCGCCTGTGGCCCCCATATAAAAAACCCTTGGGCCCCCCTTTATGCCTGTGCCCCTATAATGCCTGACGGGGGGCCCCCATATACTGCCTGTGCCCCCATATTCCCGCCTGTGGCCCCCCTTTTAAGCCTGTGCCCCCTATATAAATTGCCCGCGGGCCCCCCTTTACTGCCGGGGCCCCCCATAAAGCCCGCCTTTGACCCCCATATCCCCGCCTTTTGGCCCCCATATTTAAATGCCTGTGGCCCCCATAACCCTGCCTGTGGCCCCCAAAATCCCTGCGTGGGGGCCCATAATGGCCCGCCTGTGGCCCCTATCCCCGCCTTTTGGGCCCCCCTATACTGCCTGTGCCCCTTTATTTCCTGCCCGTGGCCCCCATTTTTACTGCCCCGTGCCCCCATAACCGACTGTGGCCCCCCTAAATGCCCGTTCCCCCATAACCTGCCCGTGGGCCCCCCCATATGCCTGTTTCCCCCATATACCTGCCTGTTTGGGCCCCCCTATACGGCCTGTGGCCCTATTAAAGCCCGGCCCCGTGGCCCCCCCCCATCCCCGCCTGTGGCCCCCATATACTGCCGGTTTCCCCCCAAACTTTCCTGTGGGCCCCCCAAAACCCGCCCGTGCCCCCTTTTTTTGCCTGTGGGCCCCCAAAAACTGCCTGTGCCCCCATAATGCCTTTCCTGTGGGCCCCCCTAAACCCCCGCCGCGGCCCCCTTTTCCCCCGCCTGTGGGCCCCCCTATTAAATGCCTTTTGCCCCTATAATGCCTTCCTGTGGCCCCCATTCAAACCCGTGGCCCCCTATTAATGCCCCCTTTGGGCCCCCCTTTACTGCCGTGCCCCTATAAAGCCGCCCGGGGGGGCCCATATGCTGGGCCGTGCCCCCCCTTTTCCCGCCCTTTGGCCCCCCTATCCCCGCCCTGTGGCCCCCCTAAAGCTGGGCCCTTTCCCTAAAAAATGCCTGGGTGGCCCCCCCTATTCCCGCCCGTGGCCCCCCTAACCCTGCCCGTTTGGCCCCCCTTTTGCTGGGTGGGCCCCCCTTACGCCTCAGGCCCCCATATTTTGGGCCCCATTTCCCCCATTTTCCCGCCTCAGTTTTCCCCCCTATACCCCTCAGTCCCCCCTATAAACCCCCTCAGTGCCCCCCTATATGCCTCATGCCCCCCTTAAAAGCCCCGTGGCCCCCCCATATGCCCCTTTCCCCCCCATAAACCTTTCCCGTGGGCCCCTATTTACCTGCCCGGGGGCCCCCTATTTCTGCTTTTGTGCCCCTATTTACCTAACTGAGGGGGCTGCTTTTTAAACCCTTTAAAATTTAAAGGGGTTGCTGGAAATGTAGGATTTAAATTTTGTGTCCCCAAAACCCCAGGGACGAGTATTGGCCGGGGG
The DNA here is from genome assembly GCA_025379985.1 of Phyllomedusa bahiana. Taxonomy (NCBI): domain Eukaryota; kingdom Metazoa; phylum Chordata; class Amphibia; order Anura; family Hylidae; genus Phyllomedusa; species Phyllomedusa bahiana. Next base: position 19,438 of record JAODAL010003714.1, read on the forward strand.
CAATCAGATGAAGGTGTTAAAAGGGTGGGAGAAGGGAAGGGGAAAGGGGAACGAGCTGATCAGAAATGTTTTCTCCGGTGAGTCAAAAATTTTAAACTGCAGTGTAAATCATTATATGTCTGCAAAGCGTCAACATACATTTGTAAATCCACAATGGTCACTAATGGAAGAATATGTTTTTAGAGCCTGTGTAAAAGCTGATAAGGGGGACATTTGGGGGTCGCGTTTAAATCGGGTTGGCAGGGTTTTTTGACCCCCTTTGGGAGTAATAGTTTTTTGGGGCTTGGTTTTGTAGGGGGTTTTATAACAAACCCCTTTTTGGGAGATTTGTCCCCTGTTATGGTAAGTTTTGGTGATGTTTTTGGGGGGATTTTCCCTAGGGGGGTGTAATTTTCTGAAAAAGTAAATTTGCATTGGTTTTTTTACTGGGACGGACTGCGGGGGGATGGAGTATTGTGTGGGTTTTGCAGAAAATTATTTACAGGAACAGGGAAAGGGGTTTTTTTTTAAAAAAAAATCCCCAGTTTACAAGAGGGGTGAAAAAATGTCCCTGTGGAAACCCCGCCCTTCCCCGAAAAACACAAAGGGCCCAGCCCCCATGTTTTATGGGCCCTAGCAAGCCCCCGCACTTGCATCTTCACTGAGGGGGAGCCCATGCACAAAGGTCCCGTTTTTATTAAAACTTTGGGTTTGGGTATAGGGGTTTTTGATAATTTATTTTTGTTTGGATATGCCATAATTTTAAAGGCCCCCTTTAAACATCCCCTTCAGACACAATTTGGGGCCCTACTTTCAAACTCCCCTTTCCAAACCCTTTCCCAAAGGGGAAATTCCCGAATCGGGTTTTGCAATTTTAATGGAGAAAAAAATAGAGATGAATAAGTAAGTAACCCCCTTTTATTTTTTAATACGGGGATTTTGGGGGTCCCTTCTGCGAATATTGAGGTCCCCCGAGGGTTTGGGGAATTGATGGAAATCCTATTACTAGGGCTTTAACCCTGTTTTTGTGGACTTAAACCCCCTTTTAAAAGGGTTTTGTGTCCCAAAAAAAAAAATGTAATTTTTCCATTTTTTGATAGCTAAAGTGGTATAGATTTCATTCTTAATTCTTTTTTTTTTCTGCTATTGAAAAGGAAACAATGACCTCCTCTTCAGAGCTGAGGTAACAAATCCTGCAATTCTTTGAACTTAATCTACTCCCCTATTTGCAAGATGTATTATTTTTGTTGGGCCTCACATTTATCTAATATTGATGGTATATCCTCAATATCACTCTTTTGGGACAACCCCTTTAAGGGTGGATTTTGAGTATATACACATTTGCTGCCACTTTTGCTCTTTCATCTTGCCCTTACTTCTCGTCGTCCTACCGAATGTAAATTATCAAAAAGTTGACAGGTCAAAAGAAATGTGAGAACAAGATCAGACACATACAGACACCTAGACCTGCATAGGAGCTGTAGACACAAAGGGTCAAATGTATGAAAACTGACTAGGTCTAAAATTCACTTTGTTGTCCATAGCAACCAACTAGAGCATTACTTTCAATTTTTCAGAGCACTATAGAGCTCTGATTGGTGGCAACAAAAAATATCTTAGACCTAGATAGTTTTCATACATGTGGCCCAAAATTTATATATTATATATATATAATATATTTTTTTTTATTTTTTATTTTTTTTTTTTTACTTTAATCTAGACTATTTACAAAGTTGCTTCATTTTCCACTTTATGAAAGTTGCCACTGATGGACCAGTTCTAAATAGCTATAAGGCAGAATGTATGAACCTGTTCTTCTGCAGGTTATACATACAGGTGTAGTCTACTGCCAATACGACAAGTCAGGCTCAGGCACCATCTTTAAGTTGGTCTGGCTGTTCTAACTGTTTTGAGCCAAGATTTGGCGTCAAAGAATCATAAATACGTCTATTTCTATAAATGTGTTGTGACGCCCCCAGAATGCCCCAAATCTTTGGTGCGTTAAAAAGTGTTTTTGGCGCATTACAAAGGCACTTATTGTGCCAAAGTTTGGAGTGCACCTGTTCATACATTCTTTTTGGCTCAAAGTACACCAGAAAACTGGCGCAGCCCCGTTCATATGTCGCGTTAAGTTAATGACACGAATACACAGGTTCCTTATTCCAACTACCTACACCTGTACTCCCTTAATATGACAGAGATAGTATGGAGACTGATTTTTTGACTCTGATGCTATTGTAAGAAAGACTCAGTGGATGTCTAGCCTGTTCTCTACTCTCAGACAAACTAAAGGACACAGCTTTTGCTGGCAGATAACTGTCCCTGCAGACAGGCTCACAATACACCTTCAAGCTGCTTTGTCCTAGTCACAAGGTCACCTATTCCCCTCTTTTTTATAATAGCCATTAATCCCTTTACTGCCTACATGTTGTCACCTTCATAGAGGACCAGGGCGGACACTGGCATCTCCAATGACACCTGTCATCAAGGTGTGATAGCGAGCAGCAAGGTTACAAAGGCCTTTTTATAAGGAAAGAAACAATGCCTGCGGCAGCAATGGTGTTAAGCCCTTAGCCTGTGAAAAATGTGGAGTGCAGAATGTCTGCGCAAAATAAATTCTGACAGGTCAGTGCCTTCTATTTATCTCTGTATAAACATCTAACAATTACTTTATAAATTAAAACTAAGGGTAAAAATACACAGGGAAATATTATGAAAGCAAAAAGAGCTATAAGACATCAATCACACAGCGTTTTTTGTGGCATTTTTTAAACTGCTAAAAACTACCATATGCATTTTACAAGAATTTTTTTAACTCAATATTTAACTTGCATTTTTTCATTCCTATAGATAAATCTATGGGAAAACATCTCGGGAAAAAAAGCCATACTTAAAGGGGTTTTGCCACGATCTCATTTCATACCTCCTGCATCCAGCTCTTCAGCTCTGTGTGCTAAGAAGGGGGCGTGTGTGATTTGTTTGAATTGCATATCATGTGACCCAGAAGGATGACTTCACCAGGCCTTTCCTCTATTTAGCCAAAGAAAGGTCTGTTTATGTATAAAGCAGTGAGTAGCTCAGAGGTAAAGCTTTTACCTTACAGCACAAGGGTCCTTGGTTCAAATCCCTGCAGGATTTTATTTCTCTTTATCAATGCACATACCTCATTGAGGTTTCTTTTTTATTTATTTGCACTGTTTGACTAATTACTAAACAGTACAGAGGACAGGAGTAGAATGACAGCACCTGGGGTTTGAACACTTAGTAGCTGCCTGTGAGGAGAGGTGATACATGTATGAGCATGTCTGACCAGGAGTGAGTAGCTCTCAGCCCTGGTCGTATCCCATGGAGATGAGCTGTAAACAATGGATCACTAAAGGAGCAGCTAAAATAGAAACGGTGCAAAATTTTTAATAATGAGGAATGGTGAAAATGTTTATTATTTAGTTTGCAAGTTTCCCACATCAATTTTAATTTGTGGCAAAACCCCTTTAAAGAATGCTGGGTTGAGACAAAACCCATGGATCCAAAAAATGCACTAGTATCACAAACCAAAAAGCAATGTTTGTAGAGCATGTTGTATTTCAGTAAGGACTGCTATCAAGATTCTGACCGCAGCATTTTTTTTTAAATGTTCCAAAAAATTGCATTGTGTGAAAAACCACCCTTAAACGCAATAAAAAGTAAAGTACTTAGCCTGGCAGATGTCTCAGATCACTATATACCCTCAACAAACCCGAGAGAGAAATTGTCTATTTCCTTTGAAGGTCTCGTTTATAATAGAGTGACTTAAAAATAAACTTAAGAAAATTCATAAAACCAGCCGTTATAGCTGAAGTGCCTACATGGGGTACTGCTATTGTGCTGTTATGTGAACATGCTATGCAATAATTTGAAATACATTGTATATAACACACCGGGGCCAGGTGGCATTATAGGAAATGATTTTATATTTCTTCAGCACTTCATGTTTCTTGTCAAAGTAAAGGAACTAATAGGCAACAGCTATTTTTTTGCCCCAGAAAAGAACCCCATTTGACTGAGTCTGGCTTAATGATCAACTGTTACTACTTAGGTTAACGGCAGCTGGCCATTAATTTCAGGTAAAAAGTAGCACAGCCAACTAATATGTAGATAGGCAGAGTCTGCTGCTCTTTAGAGGCTCTCCATCTTCAACCCCCTTTGTGATATCCTAAGAAAGCATATGCACAAGGGCTGAAACAATCCTTTTACATTCTGCCACATAGGCTATCATTAGCCAACAAAGTGGCACGAGCATCACAGTTTGCCATTGTTTTAAAATTAATTTAAAAGTCAAAACTTTATTTTTTTCCCCAAAAAATATTTTACTTATATCTTTTTTTTTTTAATTTTTTTTTATAAAGGATCCATATATACAACCATATAGACATTCAATTGAACCTTTTGGAGAAAATGTCCCTGAGTATTCTTTGAACATATCAGGCAAACATGCCTGTGGACAGGGTCTATGTTATTTCATTAATCACCACTTAGAATATGACCTAAAAGGAAATCATTACCAAGCCAATTAATTTGTCAAAATCTAAATCAATATAAAAGGTATTATAAATTTTGGAGAGCGTGGTTAGAAAATGATTGCTAACAACCTCTTTGCGTCTGTGCATGTCTTTCAAACATTTGAACAAGCTTCAATGTAGTCACATTATATTGTCCAATCTGTCTATTGCTTGTTGGTGTGTATCTGAATTAAAGGGATTGTCTCACTACATTGATTCATCTTACCTCAGTCCTGTTTTCTTGGCTTCACTTTGAATTCAGGGGCGTGTTTACTGGCTTCTACTAGGCTGCAGTAGAAGCCAGGTCTGTAGCTATAGCAACCAGTGCTGGCGGCCTATCAGGATAGATCAAACAGGTCTGTAATTATAGCAACCAGTGCTAGCAAGCCTATCAGGAGAGATCAAACAGGTCTGTAGCTATAGCAACCTGAAGAGCTGATGCAGCCAACACAAGAGGGGATATCTCAGAATAGGTAGGACACTATTAATGGACACATATTGCAAATTGACTTGTTTTTGCAAGATCTTTAACATAAAAAGCAATCCTTGTAGTGAGACAGCCCCTTTAAATACAAGCAGTGAAGTTTCTAAAGTGGGCGCAAATAAAACATTAGTGCTGGTAATTAATCAGATTGCAGATATTTTTGTTCTCAGGTAGGAAAATGTAAGCAGGGACCAGACTGCTACATAGGGGGAAGTCCTGCACTTTTCCTCTGCTCAAATTTCTTTAAATCTTCACTACTATTTCTAGTAATTCGACATCAGCACCTATACAAAGGCAGAACATACATGTTTTCAAGTTCTAGTAAATTTCCACCTTAGCACCTTTTTCACACGTTAACCTATATTCTTTATTGTACATCTAGAAATCTGTAACCACTTTAGAGTGCTTTGCATAGTAAAATCCCAGACTGTCTAGTCTTTTATCTCTTCATTAACAACACATGAATTCTGATATTCAGCATTCTGTCTACTATATTTCTATTATATTTCTATGGCTGGCAGACAATAATCATCATCAATTAAAAGGAAAGTTGATTTATTTGTAAAATATTTACATATCCAGTTTCCTCCCTGATATATAATTTTATACAAAATGCAAGAGAGACACTTTCTGTAACGTAACTCTAAGGGCAACACGTGTGAACGGGTCAGTGCCAGAAGTCTGGCATCTTTTCAGCCTGATATTAGGCGCAGCCCCGTTTGCCAATATCAGGCGGATTACAGAGCGCCCGCAGCAGTTTGTAATGTGCCAGAGATCGGGGGGCGTGCAGGAGTCGGGGCGCACTACAACCGTACAAAGTTACATATTTATAGCTTCAGTATGGCAATTCTAGGAGCATTACTCCTGGAACAGGTAAACCACTTTAAAAATGGTTTACCTAAACCAGAAGTGTCATTTTAGCGCTAGAATGTGCCTGATTTATGATCCGCAGTAGATCGGGTTCATAAATTCAGATGCATTCTATACTATTCTAATGCGCATAAAGATTGGCATCTAAGCGCCATAAATCATACATGTCGCCCTAAATGCCCATATAGAGTTTTGGAAAATGTATTTTCCAAAACCAGACAATCCCTTGGAACATGCACATAAAATGAATATAAAATATAAGCCACCCAGACAAATATGGCATCATGTAGATCATATTTCTAAATCTGGAGAAATATCCGTATGTGAAAATATGTGACCAGGATCAGGCTGCCCATCACCGTATCAGAGGATCTTCCTGTGAGCCAAGGGTCTCATACAATAAAACACCCCTAATATATTAAGAACACAAAAGTCTAGCAGAAGAAAACCTTACCTGGGGCTGGCTTTAGAATCAAATCACTAGATATCCTATTAAATGCGGCATATACAAAGATTGCTTTTAAAGGGGTTTTGCCACGATCTCATTTCATACCTCCTGTATCCAGCTCTTCAGCTCTGTGTGCTCAGAAGGGGGCGTGTGTGATTTGTTTGAACTGCATATCATGTGTCCGTGCAGGATGACATTACCATGCCTTTCCTCTCTCTAGTCAAAGAAAGGTCTCTTTATGTAAAGAGCTGTGAGTAGCTACAATGTAGCTCAGAGGTAAAACTTTTGCCTCCAGGCACAAGGCTCTTTGGTTCAAATCCCTGCAGGAACCAAGCCGGTGGATTTTATTTCTCTTTCTCAATGCACATACCTGATTGAGGTTTCTTTTTTAGTTATTTGCACTGTTTGACTAATTACTAAGGAGTACAGAAGACAGGAGTAGAATGACAGCACCTGGGGCTTGAACACTCAGTAGCTGCCTGTGAGGAGAGGTGATGTCTGAGCATGTGCGGCCAGGACTGAGGAGCTCTAAGCCCTGGTCGTATCCCCTGGAGACGAGCTGTAAACAATGGATCCCTAAGGGAGCAGCTAAAACTAAAACGGTGCAGAATTTTTAATAATTATAAATGGTGAAAATGTTTATTATTTAATTTACAAACTTCCCACGTCAATTTTACTTCGTGGCAAAACCCCTTTAAGTGGACTTATAAAAAGTATTTAAAAGCAGAGATACACATGTCCTGTATAGAAGGTGGGCCCTCAGAATAAGGCACAGTGACAATGTTGTATATATATAGTTTTCAGTTCCAACTACTCAAGCCAGATGTTTTGAAATGGGTGTTCCAATCACACTCTTTGAGGGTATTTCACTAGGATATGCTATCAAACAGACAGTAGGTCGCATGTGCGCACGACTCTCCATTCTGTTCTATGGGAGTCATGAGCAAAGGTTAAAAATGTGTTCAGCTCACTCAGAACTCCAGTAGAGCAGAATGGAGAGTTGTGTGCAAGTCTGACCTACTGTCTGTTCTGAATGGAGACCTTTGGGGTCCATCCTCGAGATAGGTGCAGATATCACCTTGTGCACTTGTACCTATCACACTTGATGGTATATTCTATTGATACGCTATCAAAGTGTGAGATAGGAACACCTCTAAAATAAAGTACAGTTTCACAAATCAAATTTAAGAGCAGCCCAACCATAGACAGGAACTTGTTTAATCTTGCATCTTTGATTTTGTTCACTTAGGAATGTATTACACCACTGGTACTTATAATGTGCAATGTTTCAGGTCCAATGACCCTATGTAAATGGTCCATTGGAGCTGTCCCTTTTGGGGTCTGAGTAAGGCGGCCAAATAAAACAGTGTAGAATAACATCCATCAGGAGTATTTTTTGCAGCTGATCTACTTGATCGCTCTCATGGACCTTCTCCCTAAATGATCCAATTTCTGTGACACAACACTATTTCAAATCACTTGCACATGCAGTTGTTTGTACAGATGATCGCGATACCATCAGCTTTTCAGCCATTAATCCTAAGGAGGATCTGAAATCATGTTTTTTTTTTTTTTTTGACTGACTATTGTATCAAGGGCAAAAGACACTGGGTATAATGTTAGGCCCTTAAAGTGGTTTTGCCAAGAAGTGAGTTCCTCACCTAACAGGCTGATACTCCCCTCTTGAGGCTTGAAAAATGGGCGTTGTGTTTATGTGTCTAAAAAAACAAGTACCTCCTCTGTGATGTCATCACTCCACCTCCCATGCACGTTCCTGATACTCAGTCTCTGTACTTGAACAAACATGTTATTTGGCTAATCCACAGGGGATATTTGTATTGTGCACAAGTTTCTCCCTCTTATCTGCTCAGGAGAGAAGATAAGCTCTGAGCAGGCAGTGTCTTTCATTTGTTAACGAACTGCAGCAGGGGGGGAGAGGAGGGCTGAGCAGGGAGCGTCTGCATGCTTACTTAGATAATTACATTACAACCAGTGAATTCTCTATACAAAAGACACAGGATCTTTTCTCACCAGTCCCTTCAAAGCTTGTTCATGTTCCCTGCCATCAGATAAGAAGTGCAAACAAGGCAAGCATGGACATATCAGCTCCTGTCAGCTCCTGGTGGTATCTAATGTAAACAGTCACGAAACTAAGGGCATGTAAGGAAGGCTGTAGATCTCACAGGCTTCACTTTTTTAATGACATATATTTAGAAAAGTGATTAAATACCCATTTTGGAGGATCCCACGTCAACAATAGATCGTGGCAAAACCCCTTTAAACACAGTTTCAGGTCTCCTAAAGGTCATGACAGCACTTTCTTGAAGTGTTCAGATTATTTAGGACACAGTCGATTTGGTGCATTTCAACTTTTAATCCACTCAAAATCCAATGGGTTGAAATAAAACAGAAATAAATCTGATTGGTTTAAAATGATCTCCAATGAGAATTCTGTAATTGACTTGACAAAAAGAAATGTATGATTTCATGAAATGTGTGGATTTGTAAGTTTTAATGTCTTTTTCCATACATATTTGCAAACTTTGTATTGGAAAGTTTATTTTCTTTTAGTCATTTTGCTGTGAGATGGTGAGATTTTATTACATTATGTTAGGTGGTAGATCATTATTTTGCATTCTTTACCTGTATAGATTTAATGAGTTATTTATAAAGCAACTTTGCAAATTGCCTTCATTAAAAGTATTATATTTTATATATGCAGCTACTAAGCAGACCTATGTCCAAAGTTTTCACAAACTAGAAAGACAATCAGCATTCAAATCAGCATTAGCATTACTTGATCATCAGAATTACTAAATCAGCATTAGGGCGCATCCCCACGGCAGTGGACAAATACCGGCCGGTTTGCCGACCGGTATGTGTCATGTTTTGCGGCGGTCCCCACGGCCGCGGGGGGGACGGCTTTTCTCCGCGATGAGCGGAGAACAGCCCTCCCATTGAGAAGCACAGAGTCCGTCCGAAACCCGGATGGAAGATGGTGCTTCTACAATGTTTTGCGCCCGGACCTCCGGCTGCAAAACCGCCGGACGATAATCTCGTGCAGTGGGGACTGCTGCACGGGTTTTCCTTAGAGCACATTTGTGCTCATTTTCGGCCGGTTTTTCAGGCGGTCTGAAAAACCGCAAACCGGCTGAAAAACCGTGCCGTGGGGACATGCCCTTACTTGACATGAGGTACAGAATGCTCTGTGGGTGTGAAATCAAGCCAAATTCTAGCAGAACTGGATTTTCAGTTTTTGTCACTTTAACTTTCCTGGATAGACAAAGAGGATGATGTTACACAATACTAATGGCCTCTACTTACTCAAACACCACTTAATCATTATAGCCTTGAAGAAAACAGGTGGCATTTTCCTGGTATACAGACCACACAAAATACAATAATTATGAGGAGCTGGCAAAGACCTTATTACACTTGTTTCTGGGTTTAGAAGCAGGATAATTCAGCAAAAGCAGTAGCTCATTATTTCAGTATAAGAGAGGCAGTGACGACCTTTCTGAGCGAACAGGAAATTCCCATAGAGGTTTGGGGGATCTGGTAGAGCCATGTGTAAAAAAGACCTCCCAGGGAGAATGATCGATGGGGGTTGTCCAACTTCCTCATCTCATGTACCTCTGAAATTATATTTAGGGCATCTCTGCAGGGCGGCAAATCCAGGGAATCACTGACATTATAAGTATTCTAACAACAGTGAAAGAATAAGCATCTCTGTCTGGGGCTAACATGTAGACATAGCTACTAGTAACCAATATGCAGTTCATATGATAAATTAATGTGCAGCATCATAGCACCTGCTTCTTCACAATTATCCTAACAAAACCAATTGATGCGAGGAACACATTTGTTGCTTACATATATATTATGACCGTCCCGGTGTAAACACGGTTCCAATAATTATGTCCCAGGATCATCAATACTCAGCAAGTTTAATTACTGCCTATACCAAGCCCTGCACTACAAAATAGAATGCTCATGGTAGAGGAATAATGGTTCTTGCCTTGCACGCTTCTGGGGATAATCCACAATTATTTCATGCTACACCAGGAAATGTTCTTAAGCAGATTTATGGCAAACACTGATGTGCTGGGTAAGAACCCTGCTGTCCCCCATTTTGCACCTGTTACATAATTTGCATCAATTCCCTGGAGCACATGATTATCCAGCAATAATTTAATTTACAGATGGAGCAGCCTTTGCTGCATCATTTGGATTTCAGATGCCTACTACTTATATAGTTCACGTCATCTTTGATGTGAAAATGATAAAATGTAAGAGCTATCCCTACTAATTTTATTATTGGACTACATTTGTATAGCACCTGCTCACTGCATTCTAAACTTGTGTTGTCTTTCTCTTAAAGGGGTTGTCTCACTACAAGGATTGCTTTTTATGTTAAAGATCTTGCAAAAACAAGTCACTTTGCAATATATGTCCATTAAGAGTGTCCTACCTATTCCTAGATATCCCATCTTGTATGGGCTGCATCAGCTTCTCAGGTTGCTATAGCTACAGACCTGTTTAGTGTCTCATGATAGGCTGCCAGCACTAGTTGCTATAGCTACAGACCTGGCTTCTACTGCAGCCTAGTAGAAGCTAATAAACATGCTCCTGAATTCAGAATGAAACCAAGAAAACAAGACTGAGGTAAGATGAATCAACATAGTGAGACAACCCTTTTAAAGAAAAGATCACTTTAGAGGAGCCTGGTATATTGAACCTGCTGTCTGATCTGCTGGCTGCATGGCAAAGAGCAGGAGTAGCTGAAAAGATTATATGTTTGGAAGGATTTAGTAGAATTTGAAATGTATTGATTTAATGCTTATTATTTGTTAATGAGTCCAGAGGGTGTTCTTGTCAGTGATTGACATCTTGGTCTGCACACTTATACCAGAAAGGCTGTCAGTCACTGATAAGACTGCCTTCTGGACTCCTTAAATCAGAATAAGCAGTAAATTCAATCAATAAATTTCAAGTTCTTCTGAATCTTTCCCTACAAAACTATACATCAATCTGCTAACCTGCTTCTGCTCTATAACATGCTGCCTGCAAATCAGATCGCATGATTACTGTGATAGGTTCCATTTAAGCTAATTCTCATTTTAAATATATTATTTGCATTTTTAGCAATTACTATAGAAATTTGTTCCATAAGTTGTCATATTAGCCCAACATGCCCAGACACAATGGCTCAGGCTTCTGTGAGTAGTTCTTTTCCTGAACATAGTAGCCATATACATTGTCTTCTGGCTGCAGGGTAATATGAGGAATTATATTTTGCTGTATCACTCTGGGCATATCTTTGGAATTTCTCCAGGTTTTAAAGGTGATTATTCAGACAAAACTATGACATCAGGGAATTGGTCCCATTTTACATCTGAATATATTAAAAGTAGCTCAAAATCTAAGAGTGAATTTTAGAGTATGTTTACATGCTGCAGATTTGTTCCAGAAATGTATGCAGCTGAAAAGGCATTTCATACATCTGAATGTCTTCGTTTCTGCAGCATGTCCATGCATTTCTGAAAGCCACATACAGATGAATCAGATGAATGGGATAACCAGAATGGTAGCAATCTGTCACATGGGAACTTTGTAATGCGCCTTAGATCGGGGGATGTGCTGGAGGCGTGTCATACTACAACCTTATAAAGCTATAAATTTATAGCTTCAGTACAGCAAATCCAGGTGCATTACTGCTGGAACAGGTAGAGCACTTTAAAAGGGGTTTACCTGAGCCAGAAGTGTCGCTTTGTAGCTAGAAAGCGCTAAATCTATGACCCACAGTAGAACAGGTCCATAGATTCAGGCACATTCTACATTGCAAAAATGGCGCCTGTGCACCAAAACATGTCACCCTATATGCAGTTCTATCAGTTATGGTTAAAATGGTTGCATGGTTCAGAAAAAACTATTCCAAGAAGTCCCCAATTAGAAAATTATGAGTTAATACAAGAGTGTTTCTATATAGGACCCTCATCTATTAGGCAGAACAAGATCAGCTACAAAAGGAGGCTCTTACCCTGGATTGCCCAAGACATCTTTGCATTACATGGACAGCGTTGGCATTGTGTAATGCCCCATTTTCCCTATGGTGGCACTGAAGAAGAATGAAGCACTTTGTGCCAGAATCTCTTACTTATTATACATAACTGCGTAAGTGTCCCAGCAGTGGGATATTTCTAACACAATGGGATTATCCAAAATGAACTCTATTAATTTCAACATGAACAGAAAATGAAGTACTGTTATGAAATGTATCATAAAAGAAAGTGCTCGTAGGAAAAAAAGGACAAATTTACATGATTGGTACCACTTAAAAATGCAGCAAAAAGTAAAAGCAATGCTTTTAAAATGCTTCTAAAATTAGGCAAAATGCTGGTAAACAAATACATCTAAAATCATGTTATTCACATAAAGACTATGATACATTTTTGTATAATTTTACAACATTGTTGACCCCCCCCATCCAATAGAAAAACTCAAGTTCCCCTTTATACCATGCAGAAAATAAATGAATATATATGAAAGAAAGCATATAAAATAAAAGGCATTTTACAACAACCACGATAATGTCATAGCTCAGCTCCTATAATGAATCCATGGTGAACACACAGGGTTTTCCTATCAAACGTAATGAAGCTATTTGGCAAAAGTTAATCATCTGAATATTGTAATAAATTACAGCCAATGTAGCAGTCGCATGTAAATATTATACAAAACAGGTATCAAATATAAGAAAGTGGGACTCAACATTAAGTGTTGGAGCTGCAGGACACAAAGCAGGCAATGACAGAGACATAGGTGAGGGGGACACCGCAGGAAATTAGCCATTTCCACTCAACGAACATTAACTGCACATCATGGTCAGCTGATCTACAAAGAAAATGAGCAGTTGCTGTGTAATCTCTCAAAACACACACACACCCTAAGGCTATGTTCACATGGTGTAATTGCGATGCAGGGGGGCCGTCAGGCCGCTGGTCCCATAGACATGCATTGCTCGCGGCGCGAAAGAGCCGCGAATAAGTGACATGTCACTTATCTCCCCTGCGTACAATACGATCCTATTGTATGATCGGGGAGAGGAGGCGTAATCAATAGTTCGCTATGAGAACTATGAATTACCGTCATTATGGGGCGCATTTCGCTCGTATTAGTCCGCAGTGCGCCGTGAAATACGCGGCGAAATGTGCCCCAAAATAAGCCGTGTGAACACACCCTTAGAGCCACTGGTTACCAGAAGAATTATGTGAGTGATAATAAATTAAAACAAAGTTTTATAACAATTTTTTAAAAACTGGCCTGGCCTCCTAGAGCAGAGAGACATCAATAACTGGAGAAGCTTGTGTTAACAAGAAGGAGATAAGATTTGCTCTAACGTTGAAAGGAAACAAAACCAATAAATCTGTTCATTTTTATTTACCTTTGCCTACACGTTTAAAGCTAATCAACGAGATGGGATCCCCTTTAAATGCATAGTAGAAACACAACTTCAAAGGATAGATGTGATTAATTATACATTTTTGAATTTTTAAAATGGAGCTGAAATAACTCCGATCATCACATAGTTCTACACTGAACTATACAATACCAGTGAATATGTATCCAGATCAATCAAGGCTTATTTAATATGTTTGTCCACTTTGATCTATTTTCTGCTCAGTGATAGTGAGGGAATCTGAAACAGTGCTGGATAAATATGTGTCATGAAAAGGAGAGCAGCTAGCTCCAGCAATGCAGAAAGGTGCACAAAATGCTGGCAATGTGCAGATAATGAAGACATACTAATAATACGGCTGTTTTTAATTGCATATGAAATAGAATATCTGAGACTAGAAGAAAGACTGCATTTATTAGAAACAATGAAACTTTTTTTTCCATTGGTATTGAAACTAATTTGAATGGGGGTTGCAACTCCACACAAAAATAGAGAGAAAATGCTTACCGTATGTAAATATATTCGTGGGAAAGCTGCTTGACAATCAAAATGCCATTGCTAGTTGCTAGTGTTGCTCAAATCTGTCCCTGTTCGGGTGAACAAAGGTTTGTCCAAAAAATATCATGTTCAGGATGTCCCAAACCCGAATTGGTTTAATCTCTGACACTAAACCGAGCTCTTAAAAAAGACCACGTTAGCCTGCACATCCATTTTCAATTTGTATAGATGTTAGTGCACACTGCGAAAAAGTGACTGCAAAAAGTAAGTTCTGAAACCTCCAAACAAAACAGCACGTTTCAAAAGTTACAATAGTTCAATGTTTGTATGGGTTTTCGTGCCAGCTACGTGCTGCTGTATTTGGTGTTTCAAACTAAACCTAGCTGTAATCCTTACTCTCTAATCTCTAACCCTACAGTCAATTGGGGTTAGGATTTTTTAACTGGTTTGCAGAGCTTAAAGGGGTTTTGCCACAAAGTGAGTTCCTTATCTCCTTATCAGCCAGGGGAGAATATAAACAAATCATGTTGAGTCATGAACCCTGCAGCGGTGAGAGGGAGCGGGTGAGCAAAGAGTGAGTCAGAAGGGAGTGTCTCAAAAGTTTACTCAAATAATAACAGTACAACAGTGGATTCTCTATACAGCAGACAGACTCATAGACTGCACTTTCTCCACAGTTCCTTGAAAGCTCATTCATTCCTTGTCATCAGATAAGAAGTGCAAGCGCGGCCAGATCAGCGATCAGCTTCTGTCAGCTCCTCTGGTCGAGTCTAATGTAAACTTTCAGGTAACTAAGGGGGACTGAGCAATGCTGTAGCACTCACAGGCTTCACTTTTTGTAATCACATATATTTAGAAAAGTGATTAAATACCCATCTTGGAGGATCCCACGTCAATATTACATTGTGGCAAAACCCCTTTAAAGAAAATTTATCGACAAGTTTTTTTCTTTTACACTAATGAAAACAAGATACTAATACATATTTTTTCATAGCCTATATTATATTCTGATTTGTAGAGTTCTCAATTCTGTTTTCTGTATATGATTATGGGGCAGTCATCTTGCTTGACCTGTTTTTAACAGCATTTACAGAGATGCTTTACAGCAGCTTCATGCACATAGGAGCCTGTGAACAAGATCAGCCACGTTGACCTTTAGGGTATGTTCACACGGCTTAGTATTATACGTGCTGCAATACGCCGTGTGTTTTGGAACCACACGCTGATCAGTGAGTAATTCCAAAGCACGGGGGGTCAGCACCCGGCCAGCCCCATTGACGTGCATTGTCATGTCAATTCTCCCCCCACGTGTAAAATACGATCATATTGTACACGCGGGGAGACAACGATTAATCCATAGCTCTCTATCAGAGCTATGAATTACTGTAATTGCAGCACGCATTTCACTGCTTATAAAGTGCAATATGCGGTGAAATTCGTGCCGAAATACGCTGCAAAATAAGCCATGTGAACATACCCTTAGAGGAGAGTTTTCTAGGCATGCTCTGTGACCTGGGAAGAAGTCAGTTTGCCGGGAGAGCTGTGACATCTCCTCTTATGAATGGTGGATCCTGTGTTATCTATTCACATTTGTGTTTCCTTTCAGTTTGACCATGCTTGTGCTGATAATGAGGAGACTGCTGAAAAGCTTTCTATAAAGAACAGGAAGTGTCAGACTATTATTAGGCCTAGTGACCAAAGTGAAACTGGAGAATTTTAGGATTTTTTTTAAAATAATAATAATAATAATATTAAAAAAAACCAAAAATTCTTAAAATATGTGTTTAACATAAAAACGCGGTAAGCTATAGATCATTTTCTGACGACTCATTGCCTTTAATTTATTGGTCCCCGTCCCCTCTGGTCCCGCCCTGGCTTTACTTCTAGTCTAACTGACATTAAGGTACTGGACCAGAAGTGACGTCAGATACGATGACGTAAGTGATGTCAGAAAACAAGCACTGTGTGACCAAAGGCAATGAGAACTGGTTAGTTAAGCCTTGCAGACTAGTTAGAAATCCTAAACCACAATATAGGGATAGGGTTATGGTTGATTTTTGGTTCTAATTTGGGTAACATTTGACCCTGATCTGTAGTTCAACACTTTATAGGAATTGCTGTGGCAAAACAGTATTGTCATAGAGCTAAAAATCCACATAATCTGTGTTTACATTTATTGGAACCATGTGAAAAGGTTTTGCCGAAGGTATGGACAGATCTATATCAATCGCGTTTGTATCCTGATAAAACATGCCAAAATTACACACTTTGGCACAGGCTTGCCCATTAATGTCTAGGAAATCTTTCCAGTGTATAAGCAGACAGTATGCCATAGTTGAAGTGAAAATTTAGCCTGGCTCCTAAAGGGGTTGTCTCACTACACTGATTCATCTTACCTCAGTCCTGTTTTCTTGGTTTCATTTTGAATTCAGGGGCATGTTTACTGCCTTCCACTAGGCTGCAGTAGAAGCCAGGTCTTTAGCTATAGCAACCAGTGCTGGCAGCCTATCAGGAGAGATCAAACAGGTCTGTAGCTATAGCGACTCAGGGAGCTGATGCAAGAGGGGATATCTCAGAATAGGAAGGATACTGTTAATGGATGTATATTGCAAAGGGACTTGTTTTTGCAGCATCTTTAATATAAAAAGCAATCCTTGTGGTGAGACAACCCCTTTAAGGAAGAGAACAAACCAAAGACTTCACAAATGTTATTACTTTAGATGAAATATTTTCTGTACCTTTTTAAAATCAAACCACTGAGATAATTTTTACATGATAATGTCATATTGAGTAAATTAGTAATCATAGAAGTAAATTCTGGTAGAGTCTATACCCGGGTATACTGGTAGTAAGGATGATTAGTTGATCAGTGAGTGTCTGTCTGCGTCTGCCTGAATCACTCTAGTGGCACAGATCCAGTATGTTGGAATGGAGACAGGGTGTAGCTGAGTAGAGATATTATGTAAGGGACTCTTAAAACGGCTGGCGGTAGAACCTAACTTTTAGACGAACAGCTCTCTGCAACCTGCACACAGTGCCTGCGTGGACATAGTCCTCAGGCACATAATAATGCATATAGAAAATCAGAAACGGAGCACGTGGCAACAATCAGAAAACAAATACTCGGCTTCAGTTCATCAATCATTGTGTATTGTTACCGTGCTAATATAATCTCCGGATTGCATTGCACAATATGAATATGAAATGAGTAATATTCCCATGGTGCTCTTCTACTGCATATTTTTTAACCCCCTGGTAGCCTGATATAATATGCAGTAACTATACAGAAAAATAAGGTAACAAATGAAGGATCAATGACTCTCAATCCCAAAGAGACTAAAGGAAGCAAATTCTGGTTATTTATAACTTCACTGGTGTGTAAACTGTTAATGGAGAGAACAGAAAACAAGTGCAGAGAAGACGCCCTGTTTAGGGAAGGGTGTAGGTTTTACTAAGACGCATCATTATTTAAGTCTTATCAGTCCTCAAGAAATTTGTGGACTACAATTAGAATTTAAATATATGATGAAAACTACACCTTGTTCACACATAATTGTAGAGTTCTTATACTACTATAATAAATACTTGAGAAATGGCAGGTATGGCTACTGCTGCAAAATGTCTGGCAAAAGCCGTAGAGGCAGATCCTAAAGGAAAGAGGACACATTGTTTAGGTTTTAGCTAAACAATAATAAAAACTGCATCAAAACTGCACAGTATGAACTTGACCATAACAGCATTCTCTGTAATTGTTTCTTTAAAGCGGATCTGTCATTACTAAAGTGGCCCTAATTAGTGGCAGCATATGATAGGGCCAGATCTCATGGGCTATTCCCCCAAATGGCACTAAAATGATAGTGCTGCTAGTGTTATAGCTTAGAAGAAAGAATACAATAGATTTAATTTTATGAGTCCATTCTATTCATGAGGGGTTTGGCTTTTTTCCTGAATATAAGACAAACATGGGTCACTTTTACATTAACTAATGGTATATTATATGGGTTATCCTTTTTTCCCCCAAGAACCTATTAGGGTAATTACATGACTTTTATTTTTTTCCGGGGGGGGGGGGGCCCCAATTACGCCGGGTGTTCGGGAGTCCCCTGATCGGCAGGGCCCCCCCATAAAATGCTTACTTGGACGCAAAAAGCGGGGAGGAGGGTAATCCATGTTCTTACGAGGAGTGGATTCCGTAATTTTTGGGGCGCATTGAGTCGTATTGGCGCGACGCAGCGAGATACGTGGTGAAATGCGCCCCAAAATAAGCCCTAGGAAAAACATCCCCTTAAAACGATTTTATGAAAAAAGTAAAGATGTTCCAAACCTTCTGTGTTTTTTTTCTTTTGCCTTTATTCATCTTCAAAAAGATTATTTTTTGCAGTAAAACTTCCCGGGGGGGCTTGGTGGGAGTGTCGTAGTTTTCCCACATCTCTTCCAAAAAAAAAGTCCCCAGAATGCTTGATTTTAGGATTCCCACCACAGTTATCCTGAAATATTGTGCTGAAAATGTTCACCCCCCCAGCTCTGTATTTGCTGTCATTTAAAATGATGTAGAGGACTATATGAGTCAGGTGGAACTGTAAGAGCTTCAGTATTTTTTTCATGACACAAAAAAAACCCCCCAGCTCGAAGGGTTTGCCTTGCTCCATTAAAGTTTGCCGCAGGACTAAAAAGAAAACAGTTTTCCTTCCTGTAATTATGCTTAATGGCAAATACAGGCTGGAAAGAATGAATTCCCCCCCAGTTGTTCTGTCGGTTTCACACCCGGGGGGTGTTCTGACTGAGCTTGGTTAAAGAAAACCCACTGAGTGATGACAAAATGTCCATTGGGCCCATGTGATGAATGAATGTAGGGGGTTTGAAAATGATGGGGGGGGGGGATAAAAGGCTCTTGCCTGTTTTGAAAGCCAGGAAATTAATAATTTTTAATAAGTATGAATTACAAAGTTTAATATGATACACTTGTGAGTCCTATAGCAAATAAAGCAAATAAAGGTAGTCTCGGAGAACCCTTTTAACTAGTGAAATATAAAAGTAGTTAGGGGTGTCAGATTTGTTGCAAAAATCATGTAAATTTTAAAAAAATTTGTATATTGAACGGATTGAAAATAGCCATGTCTGTATCGGTTAATATTTAATGTAAAATTACGGTCAATGTATGAAAGGGGCTGCACCAGTATCTGTCTTTTTCAGCCCAAATCGGGCGGGCCCCGTTCATATTTTTTTAAATCTCCCACACGGCTTACCCGGGTGCATTACATAAGCCGCGCATTTGTAATCGCCAGTTGGGGAAGAGGGCGGGGGTGGGGCGCACTAGAAATAGTAGCAAAAGAAATTTCTAGCTTCGCTAAGGCATTTTCTAGGCACATTACAGCTGGAAAAGGGTAGAGCACTTCAAAGGGGTATACCTGACCCAGAAATGTGCCCTAGCCTAGAATGCGGCCGATTCATGACCCACTGAGGCGGGTTCTAAATCAGGTGAATTCTATGCCTGTATAATGCGCATGAAATTTGGTGTGTTAATGCCAAATTTCATGCATGTCGCCCTGTATGTCTGCAACGAAAATCTCATGTGTGAATATACCCTTTAACATGGCAAAATATTTTTGTGTCTAGTTTGGCCTAGCAGTTCAGCCTTGGGAAATTTTAGAAGAGAGTGCTGTAGCCTATGTAGTAGAGAAATAGAGGGCCTGTATAGCAGAGGGCAACCTTGTCCTTCTGCTGGAGAGGCAGAGGGTGAAGAGGCTGCTGTGGCTGTGGCACTGGTGGATTGTGGACATGGCACAGGCCTGTCTAAAGCATCAGACGGGGGAGGGGGGGTTATCTGTCAGCCTAAAAGTAGAAGGCTCTAGGGAGACTGGGGCAGTAAAGTCAGAGAAACCTGTAAGAGGCGAGAGATGGTCTGCTGAAACCTGGAGAAGATTGTAGTTAGGTTCTGTTCGGAAGCTGAGGGGTTTTCTCACTACAATGAATAGCTTTTAAGATGTAGGGAAAAGTGAAAGAAGACTATTACTAAATACATTGCTTTGTCGATTTTTCTTTGATCAGGAGATAAAGAAGATTTTATCTCCTCTTAGAGCACACAAGTTCATCTGGTTACCGAAAATCTCTCCCTACCCCTTCCTCTCCTTTCTCTCATTGATCGAAGCTCATTGCACGGACCATGGTGAGTCACTCCCTGCAGAGTCTTATCTCTACTAACAGACTTTGTTTGCTTAACTAAATAAGAAGTTTTCACTTTTAGAGATCTATAGCCTTGTATATTATGGTTTATAAATCTCCTGCAGTCAAATCAGATTAACAGGAATAGTTAGGAACAGGAGAGCTGATGTGTCAATCACTGCTATAGACCTGCCCACAGCCTGACCAGGCTGGCTGTGACTCTATGAAACTGCAAAGTGAGAAAACCCTGATGTTTCACTAGATAACTGCATTAGGATTTAGTTGCCTTGAAAGCCTGTTGAGAAGCCTTGCCAGATCTAGGATGGGGGTAGAACTGGTGGGGGATGGTGTGGTTTGTGGTTTTTTTTTATTTTTTTTTTAAAAATTGATTCCCGGGCGCTGCACATTCGAGGGGGGGGTTTAAAAAATTGTAAATACATGTTAGGAAAAAATTGGGGCAAAATTAACGAGGGAGGAGGACACTACCCGCGATATGCCTAGTATGCCTAGTATTTGCCCAGGGGGCAAAAATCGTTGGTGGGACCCCTAAAAAGTGCGGGGGGGGGGGGTAAGACATGGGGGTTTCCCTAACGTGGAGCCTTTAGGATTTAATCACCCGGAAGACGAGCCGGGAAACAACCTTAGTTTTGGCCCAGTAGCAAAAAGGGAAAAAAAGTATCCTTAGGAGCAGGGACTGAAGAACTTGTCAGAAAAATTTGGGAAAATGATGGGTATGGTTGTTTTTAACAAGAAAAAGATTAAACAGTATTCATAGAAGACTATGACTCGTTGAATATTGTCATACTCTGGTTAACATTTTATTGTTGAAATGTTCAAGTAATAGTGCCACCTAGTGGGAAAGTAACCACTAAGCTTTTTTTTTCAGTTCAAAATTGAAACCACCAAGATATGCTGTATGTGAGGAAATGTTAAATTTGATCAGTTTAGATAACATTGATCTTGTTTTAAAGGAGAATCACATGAGAGTAAAAAATGAAATATGTTACATGCCAGTTTGAAAAGCTCCCACATGACAGGCAATGTGTTCTGCAAGCAGAATTTGGTCCTTTGCCTACTAGATTGTGTGTGTTTTTTGATACTGGATATGATTATTTGTCAGCACTGATTACAAGGCTTATATTTGGTCAACTGTAGTGGTGGCAAAAAACACCTAAATACCGTATCCACTTACATAGAGAGACATTCACTCTGATGTGACAAATCCAAAGAAAGATCACCAACCAGCAGTCCATGTAAGGGGCTGTTTACACGGCACTGGACAAATACCGGTGGGTTTATCCGACTGGTATTTGTCCGGTACGTGCGCCGTCCCCACGACCGGGGGGTGGGGAGGGGGGGGGTTGTTGGGGGAAGGGGCGGGCCATTGAAAAACCAAAATTCTGTTGGAAAAAAGGGCGGAAGAATGAACATGCACAATTTTTTCAGGGGAGGACTGCTGCAGGGGGTTTTTAAAAGGGCCTATTGTGCCGGGTTTGCGGAGGTTTTCAGGGGGGTCTGCAAACCGCGAACCGTCTGATAAAACCGTCCGCAAACCCGTACCGTGGGGACAGGCCCTAATGTAGCACAGTGATCATTTCTTATTTTATTAATTAACTGTGTATTAATTGTAACTGAGTACAAGTATTTTGTTATTGAGTACCCACTGACCTTAACGGAGAGTAAATCCTGTTGAGTGAGCAAACAAAAACGACCTCTCTCAAGTAAAGCGTACCACCAACATAACTTCCTAACTCTAATTTCCAGCCATATTTGCTCTCATAGAGCTTTCTGTCATCTGGTCACCTAGAGGGGTATCCACCTTCCCATCTAGGCTTTTCCCAGATGAGTAAAGTGCCATCTTCAAACTTTTTCATCGTGATTTTGTTAACAATGATAGTTGAGATATCCATCATTTATGTGTCCATGAACCAGAACCTTTAGTAAAATGATACGGCTTATAAGATAACCTACAACCTTTTATAGATTGCGAGCTAAATTGTAACAGACGTGCTAAGTCACGGTAAATATTCAAAGCCTAATGCCACTGGTCTGGTTCTGACCCTAGGACTAAGTTCTAGTTATGCTATGACATCGCTGGTGGCACTGATACATGACGATATGCAGCTGCCAACAACTGGAAAGCCATACTGTATATATAGGGCCCTACAGCTACCTGTGGCTCCTGAGTCTCTAGCTGGGTATCATTGGCTAGTCATTGTTTATATCCGAGAACATGTACTTAAATAATGGAGAACAATGAAATTAGCTTTCAGAAATCATTTTAACTTTGAATCTGCCACATGATTATAAAATGACTGAATTCTTGCTTAAATGTCTGGTACTAAATCATCAGTTCTTCATGAAACTGGTAAAAATCACATAGTATAGACAGATCTTCATTGACTTCACTGCACCTTATCTCTCAATAACTGGGAAGTAAAATCTCAATAACTGAATCCAATTAAAAAGATACAAAACTCTGCAGACCAGAATGCAGAGGCAAATTAAAGTGTGTTCGATGTGGAAAAATCTTCCCTATATTGGTGTTGCTGGCATAAATTATGTTGCATCTAATTTTTTGGTCATGGTAGAAGAACTATTGCTATCTCTGACCATTGATCCTCAGACAACTGTCTCCAAGACGTCACCCATGCTACCCCCTTACGCTGGAACTCACAGCCCCCAATCATCAGACTCTCCTCCATTTTCACTAATCTCAAAACCAACCTGAAAACCCATCTCTTCAGGATAGCCTATAACCTACAACAACCCCGCTGCCCCTTTACCTCCCACTAACATGTCTGCCCCTCACCTCCTGTCTCTTTCCTCCTTCCTCGTAGATTGTAAGCCTTCGTGGGCAGGTTCCTCTCCTCTCTGTACCAGTTATAGTAATTTATCGTCACTATTGTTCCAGTTTGGCATATATTATGTATGTAACCCCCCTCGAATGTACAGCGCTCTGAAATCAGTGGCGCTTTAATATAAATAATAATAATAATTGCTTCTGAGAGTTGGGATGTCCATGGTGAATTATCACCAAGTGAGCTAAGGTTGTCGGCTATAAGGAAACACTGGAATGCCAGCATGAGCCATTTAATAGATATCTGACAATGTTTTCAAAAACTAGGTATTAAATCTAAAAAGGTCACAGGGGACCTTCTGCAATATTTCTTTGCCTGATATTAATCTACCTAAATGACTATGCCTTCATCTCCAGGCTCTGAAGCAGCTCTAAGAGTAGATTTTTTTGCGCCAATTCACCACAGATTTTGCTGCAAATCAATGACGAATAAATGTTTCCATGTATTTAGCCAAAACTAGGAATGGATGCAAAAAATGAGGCTCAGGTCCTTACACAAAGCCATACAGAGTACTTAAAGGTGTTGTCTACCTCCCCTTTTTTAACATGCAGTATACAATAAAAAAGATAATAAAGACTTCTAGCGATGCGTCTCCCTGTCCTTCCTGCCAGTTTTCTGTCGTCTTCCAGCGCCTGCCGAACACAACTTCACTGCTGCTACTTCCGATTGGCTGCAGCAGTCATGTAACACTGCCAATGTCACTATTCGAAATTCTGACTTCTGAATAGTGACATCTGTCAGTATCTTCAGTAGTGACATCGAACAACAGAAGACTTGGTAGAGTTAGGCTGGATCCACACAGCATCGGACAAAAACCGTCCGAAAGTTGACTGTTTTTTGTCCGAAGCACGGCCGCGGTTATTGTCGCTGTTTTGTCAAAAACTGCGGTCAGTTGTTGTTTTTTTGCCGTCGGCCCATACAATTGATTGTATGGGAAACCGATGGCAAAACCTAAAACGCCAGCGTATTTAGGACCGTGTTCTTAAATAAGCCGCCGCCAGAAAACAATTGGTAAAAAAAAAAAAAAAAACGAATTTTGTTTAACAAAAGGTTTTTTTTCTTTTAAGTCCATGGGCACACAACTTTGGGATTTTCAGTTTTTTAGAATTCTAAAATTTTCAGAAAATACGAAGTTTTTGCTGTTTGGGGAATAAAAATAAAATTTTTAAACCCTTAAAAAAATAAAAACCCCAATGCATACAACATGCACTATGTTTCATCACCTCCGACAGGGAAAACAGCAGCATCTAAGACCACAATCATGTGCCATACTATAATTTTGGTTTTCCCTGAAACGTTTAAAGTTCCAAACAAAATTTTGTTAGGAAAGATGAAAAAAATACATAAAACAGAAAAGGATTTTTGTAAAAGGGGAAAAAAAAAAATTTTTTAAATGTATTTTTTGAATAAATTCTATTAAATTTGTTTATTACCAGTTGGGGGACCCCGGGGGTTGGCCCCGACCCCCCTTTATAACTTAAAGCCTTTGTTGATTAACAAATATGGGTGACATGTAGATTTTTGCACCCGGGCCCCCCAATTTTTAAATGCAAGCTTTATTGTAAAGCAGCTGAATCAGAACCGCTACTGGGGGTCAAGATTTAGGGCTTTCTAGCTACAAAGCGACAATTGGCTCAAGTAAACCATTTTAAAAAAGTGCTCTCCCGTTCCGCAAAATGCCCCTTGGGATTTCCGACAAAGACATAAATTGTGAATCATACATTTAGTGCGACATGCCTCCAGCCACCCCCGATCCAAAGGGACATTACAAAGTGCGCGGGTCTTTTTTTTTTGCGCCTAACGTTGGAGTCGCCTGCTCAACTTGAGCGCACAGGCCCGTTTTTGGGCTGAAAAGTTATGGAAGGAGCTAACAACTGGCACCTGACGTGAATGAAGCTTGCTTTGTGTCCCCTTCCTAATAGGAAGAGGCAGTCACCTACCTCTACCTACCTGTTGTCCCAGCCCTGGTTGGGATCACATTTTGATCTTACATTTTCGAGGTCAAAAGTGTACCAGGTTACTGTGTTTAATAGATAATGATCATTTTCACAATACTACCGGAAAAAGGACGACAGAAAGCGAGCTTCCTAAGTCCTAAACGTCGCAATGCATATGACTCAATAGAAGGGGACGGTTAATTTGGATTGCTGCAACATTCCCTTTATTAGTGTCATGATTTTCCCCAAAATGGGGCCAATGGGGACAGGTAGTTGACAGCTGGTTTAACTGATTAATCTTTAGCAATGCCATACTTGTTTTCAAAAAATTTTTTCAGGGAAAAATTTTAAAACAGGGAAAGGAAAAACACCACATCAAGTTCAGGTTTACTTACGGTAATCGAAATTCTTTGCTCTTTTTATATTTTCAAAAAGCAAATATTAGAGCTTCCTATCTGTAAATTATGGACTTCATGCTTACAACAGGCTTTTCCGCACCATATTATTGATGAATGTTACGGTTTGACCACCAGTCTAAAGACCCAAACTTTAATTTATTTTTTTTAAATTGTCTTTATTTGGACCAACTAACAAGAAATTACAGATAAGTACAAAGCTTGTTACATGTACAGTAAAGAGTAGCATACACGTTTTGAAAACGTCCATCTCCATGCAAATAGGGAAAAAAAAAGAGTATAAACCTTAAAACATATAGACTTATTCAGATGTATCAATGGTCCCTTTTTCCTTTTTAAATTACTTATTCAAATAACTGATGAACATCGAAAACAGTAAACCTAGGACGTGTTAGGAAAAACAGTATACACATTGGTATAATCAGATGCACAACTTCCTCCATCCCGTCCCATTCCCCCCTCCCACCCAGTCTTGTCCGGATCCCCCCCCCCCACATACGCCGCCCACCCCACGTCCGAGATCCAGCACATTTGGATCATGTTCAAGTCACCCCATCAGTAGTCCATCATCGCCGAACGTGGGATGCCTTTAGCACCTCTTATTCAAAGTTTTCGCTAGTACTCGCGGTCTCATACATGAAATAGTAACTAGTGGTCAAACAGGGATGTTAGACTATCCGTTATTACGGGGTCATCTAGTTGCCCTCCAGAGATTGCCCCCAGGAATG
The DNA here is from genome assembly GCA_025379985.1 of Phyllomedusa bahiana. NCBI lineage: Eukaryota > Metazoa > Chordata > Amphibia > Anura > Hylidae > Phyllomedusa > Phyllomedusa bahiana. Next base: position 45,818 of record JAODAL010003714.1, read on the forward strand.
CAAAGTAAGAGGCTCTATACCTGCAGATTGTTGTCATAAGTACCATGATGTCATTCCAAAACAGGAGTATATTTTTTGTCTTATGCAGCATGGTATGGTCTCAATGAATCTCCCCCAGAGACGGAAGAACTTCCCCACTCGTCTCTCTTTGTTTTGCATTGCCTCCACCCAGTCCATTTTCAAAAGGAAGGTACATTGTGTGAAGGTTGGGCATGTGGTTTGCAGCCAAGACTGGAGTAATGTCTTCCTGGCCGAGGCTGATAATAATTGCAAGAGCTGGGCTTCTCTGCTTGTATAGGCGGAAGTTTCCCCATCATCAGAGCCAAACATAGCCCATGACGCACTCAGGCAGAATGAGGACATCAAGTGTCTCTGTATGAAAGTGGCTATGTTTTCCCAGTATTGCGTGATCCCAGGGCAAGCCCACAAACAATGGTGTAGGTCTGCCACTGGGAAGCTGCACCTGAAGCATCCATCTGACGCATATTTTACCATACGATGTCCTCGTATCGGAGTCCAAACTATAAATTTTAAGTCATAGATATTTTTTCATAGAAGCCATGCTTGTTCATGTAGATAGGCTAATATTGGTCAAAGGTTGTCCCTTCAGGAGCTTCTTCTGTTAGTCTTTTGTAGCTTTGTAACATGATGGGGAGTGTTTTCCCATTACATTGTGTCAAGAACCGATCATCCTTTTGACTTAAAAAGATGTTGAAGTACTTAGATTCTCACAGTCTGCCATCCTCCCAAACACCTTCCATCAAAAAGCAATAAAATTCAAATAGAAAGGAGCACTGATGTGATGAGAGACTTACTCCTAGAAGTTTTATTATGCAGCATGGGGATTGTCAATCACACTTCATGTATACTTTTAGCCTTTGCTGGCACTTTCTATACAAAGAGGGCATTAGAGAAGATCTTTAAAGTGGAATTCTCATCTCAGACATTTATGGCATATCTAGAGGGCCCTATCCTGCTCAGTGCCTCGTCAAGTGGAGAGGCAGTTGTGCTTGCACGTCTCTCTCAATTCACTTGTGTGGGGCTCTAAATACATAGAAACTCAAGAGATAGGTGGGGCCCGCATCTATCAGACATCTATGGCATATCCTGAGGAATCCCTACCCTGCTTGATGCCTCGTCGAATAGAGAGGTAGCTGTTTTTGCAAGCTTCTCTCTATTCATGTGTGTGGGGCTCTGAATGTATACGAACATAGGAGATAGGTGGGCCTCGCATCTATCAAACATCTATGGCATAAGTACAGGACTCCCTGCCATAGTTGGTTCCTCATTGAATAGAGAGGTAACTGTGCTTGCAAGCCTCTTCCCATTTACCTTTTTGGGGCCCTGAATACATGTGAAAACACTGAAGATTAGTGAGACCTGCATGTATTAGACATCTATGGCATATCTAGAGGACCCCCTACCCTGCTTGGTGCCTGGTCGAATGGAGGGGTAATTGTGCTTACAAGCCTATCTATCTATTCAATGCTGTGGGAGCTCTGAATACATATGAACACACTGGAGATAGGTGGGACCTGCAGCTATCAGACATTTATAGCATATTTACACCCCACCCACCCACCATCCTCCTGCTTGGTGTCTCATAAAATGGAGAGGTAGCTGTGCTTACAAGCCTCTCTCCATTCACTTCTGTGGGAGCTCTGAATACATATGAATACACTAGGGAAAGGTGGGACCCGCATCTATCATACATTTATGGCATATCAACACCACTCCCACCCCCCATCCTCCTGCTTGGTGCCTCGTAAGATGGAGAGGTAGCTGTGCTGACGAGCCTCTCTCCATTCACTTCTGTGGAAGCTATGAATACATATGAACACACTAGGGAAAGGTGGGACCCACATCTATCATACATTTATGGTATATCTACAAGACCACCCCTCCTCCCCCAGTTGTTGCCTCGTTAGATGGAGAGGTAACTGTGCATACAAGCCCACCCACCCACCTCCTCCTGCTTGGCTCTAAATGGAGAGGTACTGTGCTCAACCTCTCTCCATTCACTTCTGTGGAAGCTATGAATACATATGAACACACTAGGGAAAGGTAGAACCCGCATCTATTATACGTTTATGGTATATCTACAGGACCACCCCTCCTCACCCAGTTGTTGCCTCATGAGATGGGGAGGTAGCTGTGCTTACAAGCCTCTCTCCATTCACTTCTGTGGGAGCTCTGAATACATATGAACACACTGGGGATAGGTGGAACCCGCATCCATAGAATTTCTGTAGGTATGCCAAAAATGTCTGTTATAATTTCCCTTTAATTTTATATCACAAACAATCAAAAAGCATACGTTTATAAACCAAGCACTGTACCCAGGTCTTCAATCCCATAGCAAGTATGTACTTGTGGATGAAATATAGCTCTCGTACCCAGAGTAGTGTGCTAGACAACTGACTTAAATACATCTGGGGAAACAATGTTCGTCGTGGGGGGAGTCATTTATCATTAACAATTCACATATTCAGAGATAGTTTTGTTCTTTTTTTTACCTTTATTAAATATCAGTAAGTTTCCAGGGAGGAGTGAACAGGGAAATTTTTAGTAGGTGCGAAAACAGCGAGAGAGATATTCTTAGCTAGTTATGAAGCTGGCTAATTTATCTGTTACATAATGTTCTTTTCAAACCGGTCTGACCAGATGCAATTAATATGTTTATTGTTACATTACTAAACTTACCTACCTGCCCCTTTGTTATTTTATGCAGAGATCCCATGAGGAATTAAAGGCTTATTTTAAGCTTTACTTTTATGTTTAACTGACATTCATTTTGCTTGCCTTGCAGGAAATTTCAACAGTGTGAGATTGCGGCTACAGGCCGCCATGACTATTCAAGCAAAAAGACATTGAGAAGAACAAACACTGCCAATGACCCTTCCTGATATGACAGAAATTCGCTTTTGGTCTGAGATCCCTGTACTTTCTGTCTAATCTATATGTTAAAGAAAACCATACAAAATAGAAAGACACTCTTTTGAGAATGTGCGATTTACGTAATGATTTCAGCAGAATATGTACGTACTACTGCACACCATAGAAGTATGTTGTGCTGGGAGATAATAAATACCATAGAAAATGCATTCTAAAAGAAATGAGCTTTACATGTGACTTAATTGAAGTTCAGAAACACTGCAATGACTAATACTATTGTAAACTAGAGTTGTATGACTAAAGCAAGACGTAGGCAGACAGATAATGCAGCCAGTATGAGACAACGGGGCACATTTATTGATGCAATTATATTTCACTTTTCCAGGGTCAATACTTTGAGAAGAATGGAGCTCATGCTGAACGCCATATTTATTAAACCACTTACCACGTTTTCTGACATCAAAAGACATTTTCGTGAACTGGAGGCAGAGGGAAGGGAAGGCCATATTTGTTGCCTCAAGCCCCCTCACATTGGATGCCATAAAACTAAACTGTGGACCCTTAGGCTATGTTCACACGGTTTATTTGCGGGGTGTAATTACGCCCCGCAATTACGCCGTGTGGACAGGGGGCTGGCACCTCGCCGGCTCACAGACTATCATTACTAGCGGCGCGTATACGCTGCTAGTAAATGACCTGTCACTTATCTCCCCCCGCGGTGGATTCGCTGAGCAGGGAGAGGAGACGTAATCCATAGTTCTCTATGAGAACTGTGGATTACCGTAATGACTGGGACGTATTCTAGCCGTAATTTGCGCAGTACGGCGAGAATTACGGACTGAAATATGTCCCATTTTAAGCCATGCGAACATAGCCTAAGACTCAGCTCCAGTGGTGGGTCCCAAGACTCAGCTCCACTGTTGGGCCCCAAGACTCAGCTCCACTGTTGGGCTCCAAGAATCAGCTCCACTGTTGGGCCCCAAGAATCAGCTCCACTGTTGGGCCCCAAGACTCAACTAAAGTAGTGGGCCCAAAGAATCATCTCCAACAGTGGGCTTCAAGAATCAGCTCCACTGGTGGGCCCCGGGTATCCCGGTCTGACACTGCTGAGGACTAATTATCAGCTTTTATACTATGAATGTTTACATCTACTCTTGGCTCCCGTCCCCATGACATAGGTTTTCAGTTGGATTTACAGACGGTTTTCGGATGTGGAAGTCTGTAAACCGACTGTCCTCCTTTTACATAGACTTAAATATGAAATCCATGCAGTAGTTTACACTGCACGGATTTTCTGCCAGACGTTTTTTTTACACCACCAGTGTAACCAAACAACTCAGAACATGTTCATTCTTCCGCCCGGTTTTCGGGCAGAACATGAACAGTTCTATGTGAAGGGGGCTTGAATCCGCAAACCACAAACAAAAGCCGTCCCCTTATGTGCAAAAAACAACAAAATACCGACCGGAAAATTTGACCGCTATTTTGTCATTACCATGTGAACGCACCCTTGCTGTATTTAGTCCCCTGAGAAGTGCTATCAGGGTATGGAAACATGTTGGAACATACAGTGGGGAAAATAAGTATTTTGAAAGTTTTTCCACCTACAAAGAATAAAGAGGTCTGTAATTTTTATCATAGGTACACTTCAACTGTGAGAGGCTGAATCCAAAGAAAAAAATCCAGAAATCACATTGTATGATTTTTAAATAATTAACTAGCATTTTATTGTATGAAATAAGTATTTGATCACCTACCAACCAGCAATAATTCTGGCTCTCACAGACCTATTAGTCTTTCTTTAAGAAGCTCTCCTACTCTGCACTCATAACCTGTATTAATTGTACCTGTTTGAACTTGTTACCTGTATTAAAGACATCTGTCCACACACTCAACCACACTCCAACTTCTCCACCATGGCCAAGATGAAAGAGCTGTCTAAGGACACCAGGTACAAAATTGCAGACCTGCACAAGGCTGGGATGGGCTACAGGACAATTAGCAAACAGCTTGGTGAGAAGGCAACAACTGTCATTAGAAAGTGGAACATACATAAGATGACTGTCAGCCATGTGGTTAGATGGGACCAAAATAGAACTTTTTGGTACAGACTTTACTCGCCATGTTTGGAGGAAGAAAAAGGATAAAAGTACAACCCCAAGAACACCGTCCCAACCGTGAAGCATGGGGGTGGAAACATCATACTTTGAAGGTGCTTTTCTGCAAAGGGGACAGGATGACTGCATTGTACTAAAGGGAGGATGGATGGGGTCATATATCTTGAGATTCTTGCCAACAACCTCCTTCCTTCAGTATGAACATTGAAGATGGGTCGTAGCTGAGTTTTCCAACAGGACAATGACCCAAAACACACAGCCAGGGCAACTAAGGAGGGGCTCCATGAGAGACATTTCAAGGTCCTGGAGTTTCCTAGCCAGTCTCCAGACCTGAACCCAATCGAAAATCCTTAGAGGGAGCTGAAACTCAATGTAGCCCAGTAACAGCACTGAAACCTGAAAGATCTGGAGAAGAACTGTATTGAGGAGTGAGCCAAAATCACTGCTGCAGTTCTATTTTTCTATTGCATCAAAAACTTATTTCAAGCAATAAAATGCAAATTAATTATTTAAAAAATCATACATAAATTACAGACCTCTCCATTCTATGTAGATGGGAAAACTTGCAAAATCGCCAGTGTTACAAATACTTATTTTCCTCACTGCAGGAGATAACCAAGGAGCAGTGATATGATTAGGGCAAAAATGTGTAACTCTTGATCGGTTTTAAACTGTGCTCAAGAAATTCTTGAAAAGTGGGTGAAGTTTGGCAAAAAGAGCCATGATTCTGCATTACATTCCTAACAGGCTTAATAAACTTTATGCCTAAAAATGGTGCAAATTAAGCCAGAAATCTACTCCAAGTCCCAGGTGGATTACATATTTGTTAGACAGATGCATGGCAACTGAAAGATGCAAAATAATATATTAAGCCTTAATGCATTGGGCACATTTTACTCCTGTGCACTTTTCACTGAGACAGGCATATTTTCTACAAGTCTTAATACATTTCCCCCTTAGACTAGTCAATCTCAGAATGTGCCAGATTTATCAATGTATGATGAATCTTATGCATGTTTAGATACCTCTATCTACAGTAACTTTACAATTAATTAGTTGGCTTAGTTTGTGCCAACAACTGCACCAAGATTTTGGTGCATTTTTTTGGGCACATTGTCGCACATATAGCCATGTCCTTTTCTGTGTAGCCATGCTCTGTTTTTCGGGCACAGCGCCAAAGTGTCTGAAAACTGAAGAGTCGAAATGTGCTGTATATCATGTAAATTGTGTCAGAATTCTGGCACAATTGCTATAGAATATATGCCAGAGTGTTTTTAACTTTTAGATTTTTGGTTTCATTATAGACCAAAGAGGGACAAAAAATAAGTTAATGGAGGATGATTAAACATTACAACCTGAACTGAGTCTTCATAAAATATCCCTTCCACACCTTGAAAATGATGGTTCCCAGCCAAAACCTGACTTGAGGGACAGAATGAAACTCTAATGTAAGACCGATACGGGCAAAATGTCTCACTTGGACTGGTGCATGCAGCATTATAAATTAAACTTGCAGATTGTTTTATGGTAAGTAAATAAGGAAAAGTATCCAGCAGTATGTTAGACAAACCTCAATTCACTAGCTGAGTTAAATGAATATTTCATGCCAAGCTAGGACAAAAGATGTGAATATGTCCAACTGTGGTTTCACAACCAGCACTAATTTCCCACTTGTTGGCAGAACGCATCTTTTCCTTATTGATTCTGTGGATAGAACAGGCAGCAACAAGTAAAACTGCACAGCACTCTTCCTGTTAGTTTGCATGTTCCTGGGTTGTTCATCATGCAGATTTACTACGTTCTAAGATGATGTCAAACAATTGGGAGGTCAAGGATACCGGGCAATACCTCTATGGTGTGGCTTCAAATAACACTGAAATATGCTATTGAGATGGCACAGTACTGTCAATGACATCCATCAGTCTTTAATAAGATTAAGCAGGCAGATTAGAAATAGATACTAATGTGGGAGGATATAATAAGACATAGCTCGGCTACACGTATTAGCTTCTATTTACTAGCTAGCACTGGAATTATTGATTGCCAGAGACAACATAGTAATAAATTGGTTTAAAGTTGGAGAACTTGGTTGCAGGAGCTTTTATTTCAGGTACAGACAATAAAGTGTTTCTTACCCTCATACTTCCCCTGTACAGACTTGTTCTGTAATAGAAATCTATGTTGTAGCTTGCACAAGCAAGGCTGAGACAAAGCATTTTGGTGCCTTAGGTAAATAGGACAAGTGGGGCCCCCAATCCTTATTCCTGTTCTTGATCTGACATACAGCGCTTTCTGCTGTGCCCACCTCAGCAAGGTGAAATCGGAAAAAAAACACACAATTGCGGCATCTTTTTTGGAGGTGCAGTATAAATGACATGATATCTTTATTATGCAGGTCAGTATGATTGCAATTTTTTTAAATCTGCTTTGCAGCGCCATTTTCTGAGACCAATCACTTTTATTTTTCTATGAACCTGACTGAAGTGTGTTTATGTCGACAAAAGATCACAAACACCGGATCACTGCCTGTTTAGATAAATGCAGATTTTCTTTTGTTGCACCATGCTGATGGGAGGATCAGAATTTGGCACATCCAGCATGAACTGATGGACCCTTCTTTTCTGGTCTCAACACTTCAGGTAGGTGCAGGTGACATAATGGTGTGTGAATGTTTTTTTTGGCACACCTGATGCTGAGGATCAACATTTGGACAAAAAAGCTTATTGTAGAAGGACACTTTCAGGAGAACAATGCACCATACCACAAGGATTGTATGTTCATGGATTGGATACAGGAACGTGACAACATGATTTCCTTGCTTCCCTGACCTTAATAGCCCCAAAAGGGCATCTCCGGGATGAAGTAAAACAGACTGCTCAAAGCATGTCAGTATTTTCACCTAATCTGTGGCAACTGCAAGAAACTATAATGGCCACATGGGCCAATATTCCTGCAGAACAATTTATTTGTGAAATTATAATTTATTAAGAGCGCCAATAATTCCAGGGCGCTGTACAAGCCAATGGGTACAGTGTATATGTAGGCCAGACAATACGATGTAACTAGGCCACAGATGAACGCTTTTGGTAAATACTATTTTTTGCCATAGGTTTCTATGGGGAAAAGTGAGTTTTAGACAAACTTTCATACATGTGGCCCTAAATAACAAACTGATACGGAACTAGAGAGGACACTGCCCATGAGAGCTTAAAATCTACAACGGAGGAGGGAGTTGACAGAAAGATGTAGATGTTTGTATTATGGTGTAGGGGCAACGGGGTTATTGTAAGCTAGGTTATTTTTGAAAGTTGTAAATGTGGCAGAGAGTCTGTTGTATTATGGTAGTGAGTTCCAGAGTATGGAGGAAGCACGGGAGAAATCTTGGAGACAGTTTTGTAGGGAGCTGACAAAAGAAAAGAAGGACATCCCGAGAGGAGCAGAGATTGCGTGAGTCTAGGTTATGACGAATTGCTATGTTTCTGAAGGCCGAGGAGGTTCAACAGGTTACTAGATGTCTGTCTTTAGTAAAGTGGCCATTTGGTGTACAGCAACACATACAAAACATTGTGAACTTGATCGGTGTGCTGTCATATAAACATCATGACGCAAGGAGAGACTTTCAAACAATACTGACCATGTTGTTAGAATAAACTGAATTTCACATGATTTCATCCTAATAGAACTAAGTAAACACCGAAAAAGCAAAGCACATATAAGAAGGAGAATTACCTGAAAATGAACATGATACAAGGCGAGGCAGGAAATTAACATGTAAAGATCACAAACTTGTATTTTGTTGTTTTTATATCTTTTTTTGTGTTAACCACTTCCTGGTTGCCTCACGGTATAAGATGACCAGTCAATAAAAGTTACACAACTGGCAGAAAATGGGAACATGGAATAAGCATGTTTGTAGCAGGAGTCGATCCGAAGCTGAGCAGTTACTGTAACAATAAGTCTGCACATGGGTTAGAAAACACTTAAGTGTGGCCCCCTATCACACAAAGCTTAATTTGAGCAAAGTGCACCAATATGGAAACAAACACCAGCTGCCTGCGGCTCCATTTGGGATACTATGGCAACCTATGGCATCATTAGGAGAGTATAGTAGAAGTGTAAAAACAAACCAGGACCACTTCAGAGTACAGGTGTGGAGATCAGGATGTGAGAAGAACCACAAATCGAGATAATAAACTTTTTAACACATTTTTGGACCAAACTAGTTTTTTTGTTTAGTATGAGTGATTAAAGAAGCAGTATCACTATGGGCGACATGTATGATTTTTGGCACTTAGATGCCAATTTAATTACGCATAATAATCGTGTAGAATGCGCCTGAATTTATGTACGGGCAAGTATACAGCAGCGGGAACACAGGCCGCCAAGACCCCTGTACATGGAGCCACAGCGGAGACATGTAATGCACGGACGCGGCGATGGTCGCCAGGGACCGCGGCGTAAACCGTGACAGGCAGTAGTGATGGCAACAAGAAGAAATAAAAGATCGGATTTTTAATTTATTTGCATTCACTTAATACTTCATATAATATTATATAGTGACTTAATTGATAAGATGGAGAAAAGTCAGGTACATCAAGTTCAGCGTATAATCCTGCCACGTTGATCCAGAGGAAGGCAAAAACAGCTTGAAGGCAAATGCCAATAGCCTCATATTAGGGTAAAAAATTCCTTTCTAACTCCAAATATGGCAATCAATCTCTGGATTAACATCCAACCTCCAGAAATCTAGAAGCTGTAACTTGAAATATATTTTTAAAGGAAGGCATTCAGGTCCTTCTGGAATTATAATCAGTTTTCTCTCCACAATAGATCTTTTTCCCCAAGTACTGCCGCATTGCAAGTTTGTTATCAGTTATTTCAATAATTCATTTTTTGTATCAATAATATTGCAGAAGGACCTTAATACCTGACAATAACCCATGGCAGTGACAATGTAACACATATACTGTAGTATTTCAACTATAGCATTATCATTATTGTAAAAAAGGACTTTTATTGAACAACATACACAGTAACCTCATAGAAAATATCAAGGACATTATGTTTGCTAATATGCAGTTACTATTAGCTGTTTGCTTCTTGCTATTTACATATTTTTCCAATAACTTAATTGTTCATTTTTATGGTATCAGATATAAAGTTATTTAGGTTTAACATCAGGCAGACTACCCTTCAAAGATAATATGCATTTTACCTATAATTCTGTCCTTGATAACTCAGTTTATAGCAAAATAACAATAAATACTATTCTGGATATCTCTCTCATGTGGATAATATGCCCAAGAACAAAATAACAGCGCCCCCTGTTACAGATGGTAATAAAATAATATTAGTTTTATGTTGCCAGAAGAACACAATCAGCCTCCAAAGCTTTTGCCTCATTTAAATTCTATAACAATCTGTACTGTAATGCAGCATACATTAGAGCATATTCCTGTAATTAATAGGTAATTTCTATTGATATGCAAATGCTTACTGTCTAAAGTGTTGCACATCACTGACACAGCCAGCAATACAATGAAGCTCCAACTCCATTTCATAGTTTCTGCCTATAAGACTCCATGATATGTTTTAGTATATACTGTATCTACCAGGCTTTCATGGGTGTCCTATGCGATGTACAGATTTCCTGCAGGTCTGATAACTGTCACCTACACTATCTTCCTTGTTTTCAAAGCTGTATCTGCTAAGTTCCTCATTGTTCTTTGATCTCCCCATCTTGATTCTGCCATCTTGGTTGGCACTTCTCTGTATAAATGCTGTGCTGCATTACTTCTAGGGTCAGAAACCTATCTTGTTAAATGGGTCAATATGGTAGTCCTCACCTAAGTAGCATAAAATATACAAGGGTTGAGCTTTTAAGAACCTGGAATGCCTGAATCCCTTCTATTAGTCAGCATTTTTGTGTTCTGGGGTAGGTAAACTTACAATAGCAGAGATCTACTATTATAGGTTAGGAGGGTGTTGAGTTCTACTCAGAGGCCATTTGAGACAGGACAATAGTACCAAGCACAGTGCACCCAACAGTTAAAGTACCACTAGGCTACACCTAGTGCCCACAAGTATAACAGTGCCCCATTGAAAGTAATAATACCTGACCCTCTGTACCAAAAGAGTAAACATTTAAAAAAACACTCACCAAGCCTCATTCTTATATCGGACACAGTGCAGCACAATGTAGACCTTCTCAGGCCCATAGCTGGAGTGGTCTGGAAGTTGACATAGGCAAGAAAGTGCATTCACTGCGGCATGCCTACTTATGCTGGAAACCTGCCCTGATAGACTGCAGGCCTGAAGTGAGCTGTGGACTACTAGGCTCATAAAGAAGCACTAAGTTAATAGCTCCCAGGCTAGGCTGCAGTTTTTAACTTGATCTACGTACTCGTACTACGTACTAGGCCACACAGATGAAGTTGAATGTCCCACTTGCCACTGATATTCAATCTAGTTATTACAGTTATAAATATGTTAGACAATTTATGTGTATGGCCAGGTTTAGTCACTTTGCAGCACAGGCCATATTATTGCCTAGAAGTGTCCCACAACCGGATCAGTGAAGACTGGCCATTAACAGCCAAAAGAAACATATACTGTTAGAGTTAACGTGAGGTAGTGGGCAGTAACCTGCATTCACCCACTAAGGCTGTGTCCCCATGGCAAGGGACAAATACCGGTCGGGCCAGTTTGTGTGCCATCCCCACGGCTGCGGGGGGACATCTTTTCCCCGCGATCAGCGGTTTTTCTCCCCCTTCACATTCACATGCACTGATTCCGTCCGAAAACTGGACAGGAGAATGTGCTTGTAGAATGTCTTGCGGGCGGCCCACTGGCGGAAAACCCGTGTAGTGGGGACTGCTGCACGGGTTTTCCATAGGAGCCCGTTGTGCTCATTTTTGGCCAGTTTTTCAGGCGGTCTGCAAAACCGTAAAGTGCCTGAAAAACCGTCCGCAAACCCGTGCCAGGGGGACAAGCTCTAACTCTGGATTGCTCCTCCTATGGGTGGCTGAGCCACTCTTGTAGCAGAATGTTCTTATTTTGTTCAGCTGGTAGAATATGTGATGCATGTAAAGAAATCCACTTTCTTTAGGGTGATATAAAGCCACTCTTTGGCACTTTATGCTAAAAGACACAATAACTGCAGTAAAATTAACTGTGGGCAGAAATATAATGGACTGCCAGGACTGAAGTCACGAGGTTTGAGTTAGGCACTGGCTTTGTCACTTAGCTTCTCATATCACTTAGTCTTTAGGATGCTTCAATAAACAAGGATCCCTTCAGTGATCACCCTGTTGATTTTGATTGATAATTGTGATTCCTGTTTTATTGGATTGATTAGTGGCTGATTGTTTCATCTTCACAACTCAAGATCGAGATGACCACTTATAGATGAGTCCACTGATCCTACATGCAGTTGATGTTTAATATCAGCAGTATGAATAGTGAAGTGGCTTATAATAAATGTATGAGCTTTTTTTTAGTTTTGAATACACTTATATTTTAGGGTTTGCAATTCTCTTTTTGTAATCAAAGCATGCTCTACATTTAGTTTTTTGTGGTGTTTCACCTATAGACAATTTCATATTTAAAGGAGAAAATTTGAAGAAACCCCTCCCCCCCAAATAGAACTGCTACAATCACAGAGCCACCATCAAACATCCCATACAGACAGCTGATAGTCCCGAAGCATCTGCCAATGGCTGCACGACATGTCGGCTAACTTGTGTGGCTGTTGGTGGACACACTGTAGATGGTACTATCAACCACGCCGCATATTCTACCCTATGAGCAAAGCGTATCATGGACAAACCTGCTTGTATGTCTCTAGACAACCATAGAGCCATTTTACATTGTACCACCATACAAACCTAACCATAGGGTATTAGGCAAAATAATTATTGGGATTAAGATATGTGGCTATAGAATTCTGTCATATGTATTATTGATAATGGCTGTTTTTGGATACTAATGAAGACAATCTTTGTGTTTAGTATTTAATCATGATTGTATTGGGGTTACCTCACAGGGTGATTTAGCCAGGGAATGCCAGAAACTATGCCTCCAGATAGGTTATTTTATGGGCAGCTCAGATCTGACCAAGCGGAAGACGCTCTTACAAGAAGAATTTATAGAAAGATTTTATGAGTTGTGGGCAATGCAGCGCTAATATGATGTCAATGTAACATATAGTATACCTTTAGTCAAAAAGACTAAAATATGTCAGTATTTAAAATAAGGCCATAGCTAAGAGAAAATAATACACTTATCCCACAAAAATGCTCTAAAATATTAAAGGGGTTGTCTCACTACAAGGATTGCTTTTTAGGTTAAAGATCTTACAAAAACAAGTCACTTTGCAACATATCTCCATTAACAGTGTCCTACCTATTCTGAGATATCCCCTCTTGTATGGGCTGCATCAGCTCCTCAGGTCGCTATAGCTACAGACCTGTTTGATCTATCCTGATAGGCTGCCAGAACTGGTTACTATAGCTACAGACCTGGCTTCTACTGCAGCCTAGTGAAAGCCAGTAAACACGGCATGAAAGTGAAACCAAGAAAACAGGACTGAGGTAAGATGAATCAATGTAGTGAGACAACCCCTTTAATATCAACAGATTCAATACTAAAAACCTGGCTTAAAATACAGCAGAGAACTATTATCAGAGAATCGAGGTAGAGAGCTAATGAATTTACTCCTGATAAACACTGTTCATTTTGTAAAAAACATACAGATAATCAAGTTCCCTCAGGTTATCATCCTTAATAGGATGGGAAAATGCAGCCCCAGGATAGACAAAAGATGTTTACTATGTGACTAAAGTGAAGATATTCTTCTTGCATGTAACCAAAAGAACATACAGAAAAATATATGGTTGTACTGAGTTACATAATTGTATAATGGGTGTATACAAGTTCATAATGTCCTGTGTATGAATGAATAAGAGGGTACCTACAGATGGGGAGGAGGTTAATAAGGATGTACAGCTATGTTAGAAGAACCTTTGTGCCATAAACTGTAAATTGGGCAAAATGTTAGATATATATAATCTATAATCTATCTATCTATCCAATATACTTATAGATTGCCAATAAATAAGCAATATAAGACTAACTCAGCACTAAATGAATAAGATAAATAAAAATCGTAATAGTATGTTTTTGGAGAATGGGAGCAATAGAGTGCCCAGAGGAAACCCAAGGGGAGTGCATACAACATATCCATCCATCCAATATATATTATTCAATTTGATTGAAATCTAAATTTGCTTTCATTATGGAGGGATACTATATGGCAACGATAATATTCTTTCTGCGGATCAGCTAGCAAAAATTCATTGTTCTTGTCTTTGCAATGTCCAAATTAATGACTCGCATTGTTCTCATGTAGAAACCAGGGTTAAGTCTGTCAATACACAGGTCCGCTGAAGATCCTGTACATGGTTAGTGTCTACGCTTAATGCCATTATTCATTTGTTAAGTCCATCCATGACATAAAACAGCATTGTCTCCTCCAGGATGTTTTGGAACAGTGCTTAACGCATTTTGGCGTCAATCTCTTTCTGTCATTAGGCACAAGAAGCTCATGCCTAAGGGTGCCCTGCAGGAAAGGGGGATAGGTCTCAAGGTCAGGGTTGTATTAAAGGGGTGTTATCGTTTGAGCTGCTCGTGCTGTCCAGCTAATTTTCTCAGATTGAGTTTGAAATACAGGGGTGTGTCTCTCCTGTCAGCAGGCGTGTATCTCCTCCCAGGAGGCGTGTCTCCCCTCACTGAAGAACTGTGACATCATCATTTTGTTTAAAGCAGGGGATGCAGAAGGTTGTCTGGATATAACAGCTCTGTAGCCTCCTGCCTGCTTATGTCTGCAGCCTTGAGGCTCCAAACACCAGCAAGCAACTGTCATATGTCTTAGTTTACACACAACTGAAAGCCAGCAGCTGTTAAGATCTCTGCTTCCTGTCAGTGACATGTGGAGAAGCAAATCAGCTTTCAGAGAAGGCCATGCTCATCTTGTAACCGACTTGGGCTGTTGGTGCAGCGGGTAGAGCAGTGATAGACTTATTGTTTTTACAACGAAGAGGTTTGGAGTTCTAGTCCCTCACAGGGTATATTTTTTTCCCCCCTAAATTCTACACATATGTAGAGAGACCTAAAATATATATGTTAATCTCTTTAATGATATATATACACATACAGGGCTCCCCTATATCATTTCTCATCCCCCAGAATATATGCATTGTATCACGTATGTTGGAAGTGCTTGGTGTGACTGCAAGGATGGGACACTATATATATAGGGGAGCTTTATGTGTGTATATGAATAAAATTATAGATGTTCACACATATATTTTCATATCTTTACATATGTGTATAAATTTTAAATTAAAAAAAAAAACTACTGATGGGACTTGAACTCCCAACCTCTGTCTTGAAGGGCTGATCACCAAAGCACTACGCTATACAAGCAGCTCATGGACACAGTGTTAAATCCTTATGTTATACAATACAGGTGATGACGTCAGAAGGAGGCGGGGCTTGCATTCGATCTGAGGAACAGAACGCCTTCTTTTTCAAGTAGCAGCTTAAGGACTGGATCTGTGAGGAGGTGAATCAACCTCTTGGCAAAAGCCCCTTAAACAGGCAGTAATTGCCCAGAACATTGACCCTAAAGCTGGGAGATGTACATAGAGCCAGCAGACTTTGGTTTCACTATCGATTTTAACAGCTCAGCAAGCAGCCAATCACAGCGCAGGGGGCGTGGCCGGGGCGTTTCCTGTCTAGGGGCGTATCCCAACAGGCTGAATGAAATGTCAGCCAGCCAATCACAGTGCAGGGGGTGTGCCTAGGGTGCAAGAATCGACCCAGGGGCGTTCTGACCCAGCAACAGCAGAAATAAAAGACAGTTTTACAGAGATGCTTATATCTGCTAAACCAAGTGACAGAGGTAATGCAACCCAATTACAAAAGTGCTAATTTTTACTGTCCCCATAATCTGAGACATGATCTTTGTAACGATAAAACCCCTTTAATGCTATTATAAAAGGGGTTGATGCATTAGTCTCCATTCAGTTCTTCAATCCACATAATCTTTCTACTTACTGTAAGCACAAATAATGAAAAACAATGCCTAATAAAGCAGTGCCTGGCACGTTACTAGAGCATTTAAGGTGATACACCTAAGGGGGCATCAGAGGCAGGCACATTATTGAGGGATATTCCCATCTCATACAGTTATAAGATATCGCTAGGATACGCTACTACTTTATAATAGGTGACGATCCAACCTTTGGGTCCTCCCTAAAAATGAAGGTACCCCAGCTTTTGACTCCATACCCTTTTAATAAGTGCCAACAGTACAAGGCTATTTATAGGGGCATCAGGGATATACAGTACAGGAGCATCCGAGGCAGGCAATCTAGTGTCATCTAAGGCAGGGATCCCCAACTCCAGTCCTCAAGACCCACCAGCAGGTCATGTTTTCTGGCTTTCCTTAGCATTGCAGTGGTGATTTCATTATTGTCAGTGCATTCTGTGGGATATCCCGAAAACATGACCTGTTGGTGGCCCTTGAGGACTGTAGTTGGGAAACACTGATCTAAGGCATTAATGGATATTTCACCATAGAATAGGGAGAGCCACATATTATTGACTGGGTGAGTTCATGTGGTCTTACCCTGGGTGATATAGATATGAGAGCATAACCTAAACCACCCTACCCCCAATATTTTTGTACTAGGATTTCTTTTGCATTGACTTTTTAATATTTAAAGAAAAAACAACATAAAAACAATATACACATTTTTATTTAATTTCTTTTCATGTGTCATTAGGTCGCAGAGGGTGGAATCGTATAAAACACGGGGAATATAAGGGATTGTTCCACACGGCGGTTTCACTCCGTGTTGACTACGCTTTTTAGATCGGTCTCTGGGACCGACAGGACGGAACCAGAGATGGATCTAAACAATTAGCAGTGAGTTTATCACTGCGGGCTATGAGGAGCACGCAGCGGAGTTCACATGAGAGATTGCCGCTGAGTGTTTCACTCCTGCCTGTCGGGTCCTTCTTTGAAAGAAATGACATGCAATTCTTTCAAATACGGAGCTGGGGAACACGCAGCGGCAATCTCTCATGTGCTGCGTGTTCCTCATTGCCCGCAGTGATAATCGCACTGCTAATTATTTAGATCCATCTCTGGTTCCGTCCTGTCGGTCCCAGAGACGGATCTAAAAAGCGTAGTTAACACGGAGTGAAAACGCCGTGTGAACAAGCTCTAACCCTGGTGTCACTTTTATGTTGACAACATGGTACTTAAACAAATAAAACCTCTGGCCAACACCACCCATTACAGAAGAATGGATCAGTATCTTACATGTTTGGGGGGG
Source organism: Phyllomedusa bahiana (assembly GCA_025379985.1). Lineage (NCBI taxonomy): Eukaryota > Metazoa > Chordata > Amphibia > Anura > Hylidae > Phyllomedusa > Phyllomedusa bahiana. The sequence goes on from JAODAL010003714.1 coordinate 63,234, forward strand.
AAAGAAGTGGGGTGTAGACAAGTCCGGTAAAAGCAAAATACGAAGGAAAGGTTTGTCTGCAGATTTTAGTGCAGTTTTTGCCTTTTCCCATTGAAGTCCATGTAGAAATATCTATGATAGTATAATATGTGCTAAACTTACAAACAAATCCGTGACAAAATCCGTAGCAGATCTGCTCTGTGTGAATATGCCCTAAAGGTGAAGTCTTCACAGAGATACTATACCTGAGGATGTAAGAGCAGTGTGAAGTTTCCATTTTTCACTGGAGATACGTTTAATTATATATAATCATTTTATAGTTCTTTTCTGAGCCAGCGGCTGCTTTCTCTGACAGGAAATAAGGATCCGATCATTATGTGAATCTTTTGCTTTTCAAACGGGTGGTTAGCAAATCACCACAATACATTTAATTAGACAAATAAGTCCCATTTCACATGTCTTTTTGTTTGTTAGATTAGACAGCCGATGTACACTTGAACCACACCTTTTCTTAACCACACTTTGAGGTGTAATACTAGTATATAAGATCTCCAGGTATAACTATACAATATGGCTTCAGGGCCAGTGAGAAAGTGACAGGAAGTGACCACAAACAGGATCTTAAACAATGTCACTTCACCACAACGGTAATGCAACCAGTAGGTAGGGTGGGAGGTATAAACCTTGTGAAAGATTTGAGTTTTCAGACTGATGTCCTGATACATGAGGGCAAAAAAGAGCTTTAAGCATTAATAAACAAGGCAGCTAAAGGATATTAGGAATTTTGTGGAAAAATTTAAGGAATTTGAAGGGAACCTGTCATATTGAACATATTATTAGTTGTGCTGGTAGTATGTTATAGAGCAGGAAGCGCTGAGCAGATTGATATATACAGTTGAAAGCAGAAGTTCACATACACTATATATAAAAACACATATGCATGTTTTTCTCACTATCTGACATAAAATCAGAATGAACCTTACCCGTTTTAGGTCAATTAGGAACCAAAATTATTTATTTTTGCCAAATGCCAGAATAAGGAGGGAGAGAGAATTTTTTAAGGTATTTTTATTACTTTCTGCAAAGTCAAAAGTTTCCATACATTTCATTAGTATTTGGTAGCATTGCCCTTACACTGTATGACTTGGGTAAGACATTTTGGATATCCTTCCATAAGCTTCTCATAATAGTTGGTAGGAATTTTGGCCCATTCCTCCTGACAGAACTGGTGTAACTGAGCCATGTTTGTAGGTCGCCTTGCTCGCACCTGCCTTTTCAGCTTTGCCCATAAATTTTCAATAGGATTGAGATCAGGGCTTTGTGATGGCCACTCCAAAACATTGAATTGCTTATCGTTAAGACACTTCGTAACCAGTTTGGCAGAATGCTTTGGCTCATTGTCCATTTGGAAGACCCATTTCTGCCCAAGCTTTGATTTCCTGGCTGATGTCTTGAGATGTTTCCTCAGTATTGCCACATGATTTTCCTTCTTCATGATGCCATCTATTTTGTGAAGGGCACCAGTCCCTCCTGCAGCAAAATAATCCTACAACATGATGCCGCCACCCCTGTGTTTCACAGTTGTGATGGTGTTCCTAGGCTTCCAATTGTCTTCCTTTTTCCTCCAAACATAAGGATGTCCATTAAGGCCAAACAGTTAAAGGGGTGTTATCATTTCATTAAATGGTCTTCAGAATAAGGGGACAGTGAAAACAAGCAACTTTGCAATTGGATGTCATTAGCAAAGCTGCCTTGTTCTCACAGTGTCCCTTATCTTGTGTTTTAATTTACACTGATATCCAGTGGGGGTCGACTCCCTCCTGATCCCTCCTCCTTGCAATTCACTAGCTGAGAGCTCATTTACATTCTGTACAGCCCCCGGGTCGATTCACGGAGCTGTGTCTCTGACTCAGAGTTAGGGGCCGTAGCATTTTCATTTTATACAGGCAGAAGAAACAGAATTACACTGCAGGGCTTACACAATCAGGAAATAGCACAATTGTATCGATCCCTGCCTGACTCAGAGTTAGGGGCCGTAGCATTTTCTGTCTCCACACCTAGCAGAAACAGACTGCAGCAGATTGTACAATGAGAAAACATGACAGTTTTGTCCCTGTGCCCAACTCTCCTGCATAGACGCAGATCTGTGCTGTTCTTAGAAAGCTGTAATACATCTCCAGCTGTGAGAGATCAGTGCTCAGTCTAGATTGAATGCAGCCTGTGGTATTTATACAGCTCTTATAAAATAAGACTGCATAGAGAGAGAGACAGTGATATGTGGACTCAGAGCGGAGGGGGGAGGGGAGGGGAGTCTCAGGCCAGCAGTGAAGGGGGGGATGATGTCATCCAGCTGGGAGGGGAAGAAACGCCCCTGCATTCACAGAGCTGATAAGCTAAGAGCAGTGTGAATCAGCCGAAGTAAGGAAGCGATACATCCCCTTTAAATTTTAGTTTCATCAGACCACAGGACATGTCTCCAAAAATGTAGGTCTTTGTTCCTGTGTGCATTTGCCATCATTAATCTGCCTTTTATATGTTTCTTTTGGAGTAGTGGCTTCTTCTTGGCAGCGTGGCCTTTCAGCCCATGTTGATACAGTACTCGTTTCACTGTGGATAATGACACAATCTCACCAGATTCAGCCATCATCTTCACAAGGTCTTTTGCTTTTGTTCTTGGGGTGATATGCACATGTCGGACCAAAGCATATTCTTCTCTAGGACACAGAACCCTTCTCTCTCCTGAGCGATATGATGGCTAGACATTCCCATCTTGTTTGTACCTGCGTATAATTGTTTGTACAGATGAACAATGCACCTTCAGGTATCTGGAAATTGCTCCCAAGGATGATCAAGACTTGTGCTAGTCCACAATTCTCTTCCTGATATCTTACTTGAGTTCTTTAGACTTTCCCATGATGTAACACACAGAAGTAGTGTGTTTCTGGTGTGTGGTAAAATAAATCCACAGGTGTGTCTCTAATTAACTATGTTGCCAAAAAATCTATCAGAAGCTTCCAAAGACATGACATCATCATATGGGCTGTGCCAAGTTGTTAAAGGCATAGTAATCTTAGTGTATGTACACTTTGACTTTGCAGAAAGTAATAAAAATATCTTAATTTTTTTTTCTCTCATTATTTAGGGATTTGGCAAATATAAATAATTTTGGTCATCCTAACTGACCGAAATCGGGTAAGATTTTTTCTGACTTCATGTCAACATGCATATGTGTCTTTTTATATAGTGTATGTAAATTTCTGGTTTTGTTGAGAAACATTCAGGAGAACTTGTATTTTATTCAATTAAATCCCTGCTTATTCTAGGTTAACGAGTCCAGTGGGTGGTCTGATCAGTGATTGACAGCCATCTCTGTATGCACACTTATACAAGGAAGGCTGGCAATCACTGATAAGACCGCCTACTGGACTCGTTAACCTAGAATAAGCAGGGATTTAATTGAATAAAATACCAATTCTACAGAATCTTCTCACACAGCTATATACCAAAGTGCTCAGCATCTCCTACTCTATAACCTGCTGCCAGGAGACCTGATAGCAGATTCAATGTGACAGATTCCCTTTAATTTGCATTGTGTGACAAAGGCTTTGGCAGTATGGAAAATGATCCTGTTCTATGCTGTAGTAGCTAATCTTGTTTGGTTTTACAGTGTGAGTTTGTGAATTAGTACATTTGCAATCAAAATACACATCAAAAAACATGATTCAAACCCTGCACAGTGTCAAAGAATATGTAAGGACACGTACCATTGACAAAGAGAATGGTAACACTTAGACTATGTTCACACGGCTTAACTGCGGGAGGTAATTACGCCCCGCAATTACGTTGTGTGGACGGGGGCGGGGCAGGAGCTGGGGAGGGAGCGGGGGGCCGGCACCTCGCCGGCCCACAGACAATCATTACCAGCGGCGCGTATACGCCGCTGGTAATTCACATGTCTCTTATCTCCGCCCGCGCCATATTCGCCGAGCGGGGAGAGGAGACGTAATGCATAGTTCTCTATAAGAACTGTGGATTACCGTAATGACTGGGACGTTTTTAGCCCGTAATTTGCGCAATCCGGCGCGTAATTACGGGCCGAAATACGGCCCATTTTAAGCCGTGTGAACATGGCCTTAGCCTAAATTTATTTATACACTTCCAAGAGGAATAAGGGCTTGTCCCCAAGGCAGGATTTTCGGTCGGATTTACAGACGGTTTTCAGATTTGAAAGTCGTCAGTTAACCAACTGTCAACCATCCTGAAAGACTAATAGAAAATCCGTGCAGCAGTCCCCACTGAACGGATTTTCTGACGGATGGTATTTCACACGTTTAAACTTAGAACATGTTCATTCTTCTGCCTGGTTTTCGGACAGAATATGAACATGTCAGTGGTTGAAGAGGACAGGCGAATCCGGAAACCGTGGGCAGAACCGTCCCCCAAAACCACGGAAATGATGTCAAAATACTGACCCGATTCTTTAATCAGAATCCAATCGGTATTTGCATGCTGCCGTGTGGCCGCCCCCTAACAGAGGAACACCACAAGGCAGAGTTCAATGACAAAAATGTTCCTGAAAAATCTTTTAATGGATTTAACCCAGCAGAAGAGCTGGTTCAGTAGATACACTACTCTTTCTGTTCTTATAGGCTGCTGTGTAGATAAGGGCAAACCCTTTTGCAGGCACACTGCCTCCATAGTCACTGACATTTATGTTATATATAGTTCCGGGGTGTTCATTTTTACTAGATCATCATTATGGTTGCCCTCAGAGGGGTATTGCGGGCCTTTTAAGGTGGGTAGGATCCCTAGGTTCAGCTGTCGGAGCTGTGTCACTGCTTCTGAGTTGCTGATCAGAGCAATATGGAGTTGCTAATGAGCTTCAATACCAAGATGGTGCCCACTCCCTGTGCTGGCACTGCCGCCTTTGCCTGTGTCATCTGGAGAAAGTGGAGAGCCAGTCTCTCTGTGTCTGAACCTTTCCCATCACTGTTCGCTGTGTCTAATAACAATAATTTATCAGCACTCCACAGGTTTTCGTGCAAAAATAGTGGTATCTATTAGATTACAGGAAAAGTAGACAAATCTCCATTATATGCAAAATATGTAAATAAGGCAGTATGGGTAATCCAGACCAGTAAGAACGTTTTCGGCCAGATGGCCTTCCTCAGTAACGTCTGGTGAGGAGGGGAATGGAGTCAGGAGCATAGGAGATGTCTCGCTGTGTCTAAGCTCTCACAGTCCAATCATGTGGTGTGCCAGATTTGGTCCGTGAGCCTTCAGTCTGACACATGTGACGTAGTTTAGTTGAATAAAAGTTAGAACCCTTTTAATAGTTTAGGTAGAATTCAGCACAGGACAAGTCAGCATAGTGGTTAAATACAGCCTTGATGCTAGACTGTATTTACACTGTGATCTGTTAATTTCATCTATTCACATGTTTTAGATGTAACAAGGCATTGTGGGAAGGGAGCTGAACGCCCCAACGCCCTCTATCGCTTGTGACTCACCGAGTGGTGGAAAGTGAAAAGAATTCATGCCCAGCCAGTATCGCTCATCCGCATACAGCTGTTTCGGGGTTTCTCCCTTCATCAGTGCAGAGCAACTTACTGGGGGCTGGGGGAGGGCACTGAGGGGTTTCAAAAAGGGTAATATTCTCCTTTTTTTAGATTAGAAGAGGGAAGAAATCAGGCGATATTTTGAGGCTAAATAAATAATTTGATGGTGATTTTAAAGGACTAGCCCCCTTCTTCAGACAGGGGTTATAAACAATGAAAATTACAGACTTTTTACAAAAGGGGGACCTTCAAAGGATCTTAAAATTTTAAAAATAACAAAATCAATATAAGTAGAGCAGTTATTTCAACGGGTCAAGAAAAAAAACAGTCGGGAAACTTGGAGGCGTGCATGAGGGTCAAAATTATTTCTCTTTCTATATGTATCAGGGGAATTTTTTGCTCTCCAGTTCAACAATTTGACATGAACGCTATGAATATTCAACCCCATTTTGCGAGTTTTAAATTTTTGCATTAATTTAATTTTCCCCATTCCTTCCTCCCCCTCTGTGCTTTAAAATGCCCCTTTTAGACCAAACCCTGCAAAATTTCCTGGAGTGTTTTTTTCAAGGAAATTGCGGCCACGGGCAGATAGTTCGCTGTTTGTTAATGGGGAATCGTGAATTTCATGCGCTGGCTGAGTCTCTGCCCTGTTTTATGGCAAACAGGTCAAATTTACTTAGAATGTTTTTAGAGGTAATTTTAGCATATGACATCTGATCGATTGAAACAAGCTACCTAATCTCTTCTGAACCCCAATGTCACAGCTGTGTTGTTACTGTACAAGTTGTGTTTGTTCTTGTGTATACAGCTAAAATTTACCTGCACTGAACCAAAGGTGACGTCGTCCCAATTATCAAAAGAACTTCCATTCCTTTTTAACCTTTATGTTGCCTGAAGAATTAAGAATCCCCTCAAATTGGCACAGCCTCTTGCAAGATATCGCACTTCCTTCTCAAGGACAACCAAGGGAGAACTCGCAGCTTTATTATAGAATCATTTTTAATAAGCCTTTTTAAAGCCGCTGAGAGAAAGGGAAAGTAATTTGGCAGTTGGAAAAAAAGCCCCCGTGGGACCCCAAAGGCGCCCAGTTAAGACATTTATGAAGCAATACTTTTGGGACCTTCACTGCTATTTTCCTGGGCCTCAGGGGGGGATGGAAGTACGAAGCTTAGTTTAGAAAGTACCTGGGATCGATTTTTCTGCCGTTTTACCACACCCTTGAGCTGAAATTACACGGGCAGGGAATTATTACCCACTCTGTGTAGAATCCCAAATTTTAAAGCCCAAAAGGAAAAAACAAACGAAAAGCTTCCTCCCCAAATGGGTAATTTGATAGTGAACGAGAAAGCAACTAAATTATAAAAAAACAAACAGAACAATATTCATTCATGAGAAAACACGAACATAATTCCTTTTGGGTCATAAGAGCATAAACATTACATAACCCCCGAAAAAGGGTTGTTAAAGAGTTTCCCCTGCCCCCTCATTCAGATACACTTTCCCCTTTGCCAAATATGCAATAAAATTATGCTTTTAAATATAAAAACCCGTATATTCTGAGTAAAAAGTGACCCAAAATAACCCAAAGGGACTACTTTTGCCACAAAAAAATGGGGAAATCTTTTGACTCGAGTATAAGCTTAGGGTGGAAATTGGGGGAGTACTGGAAAATTTTAAAAAAATAAAAAGGGATACAAAAAAAAAATTACATAGGCGGGTAATGTCCCCATAGGCAGGTATAGGCATTTTAAATGTCCCCATGGGCAGGTATGGGGCCATTTTAATGTTTTCCATGGGAGGTATAAGCTTTTTAAATGCCCCATGGGCAGTTATATGTCCTCCAACTTTTGAAAATGAAAAAGCAGCAGATTGAAGAGGGCGGCGCGCGTAGCGCGGCACGGCAAAAATTTGCATGGACACACCCATCTTTTTGTGTGCCACGCCCCTTCAATAAGCCACAAAACCCCTCCCTCAACTGCATAAAGGCTTTGGAAGAAAGCCAGGTAGAGCTCTTAAGCCAGGTTGTAGCCCCCCCTAACCAGGTAGTGCCCCTTTAAAGGGAGGGAGTTGCCCCCCCTTTTTTAGCCAGGGAATGCCCCCTTTTTGTCCCGGTAGTTTTCCCCCTTCATAGCCCCGTGTTTCCCCCTTCATTGCAGGTGTTTTCCCCTTTGTAGGGCCCGGTAGTTGCCCCCTTTATTACCCAAATATTGCCCCCTTCATTAGCCCGGTGTTTCCCCCCTTCATTAGCCAGGTAGTTTCCCCCTTTATTTGCCCGGTATTGCCCCCCCCCCATAGTAATCAAATTTTAAAAAAATAAAAGTCACTTCCCCCCCAGGCTCTTGCAGCCGGCCGCTCCCGGCCGATTCTAGGGCGCAGGGGGGGTGAGTGCAGCCCCCGTCACCCCCCTCGACGGACCTGCATGTCAGCGGCACCGGCCGGGGCTGACATACGTGGGTACATACCCCCTGTAGCACGGCCCGGCGGCGCCCCCAGTAGCGCACCGCGTAATCTGGGGCCGCGGCGGGAGGATGCCACTCTGCCGGGAGGGGGGGGGGGACCCCCAATTAGCGGGACCCCCCTGCCAAAAAATGGGGGAGTTGGCATGTATGGGTTAAGGAGGGATATTCCCCCCATAGGCGGTTTTAGGAGGTATATGTCCCTACAGGAGGTTGTGGAGGTATATATCCCTCCAGTCAGGTTTAGGAGGTTATGGCCCCCTAGGAGGTTATAGGAGGTATATGTCCTTATAGGGAGGGCATAGGCAGGTTATAGGCAGGAAAATGTCCTTATGGAGGGAATAGGGAGGGTTTTAGGCAGGGTTTTGTCCCCTTTTAGGTAGGATATGGCAGGTATATTTCCTTATGGTAGGATATGGCAGGTATATGTCCTTTTGGGGAGGTTATAGGAGGGATAGGCAGGTATATATTTTTTAGGGAGGACATAGGCAGGTAATGTCCTTTGGTGGTTATAGGCAGGGTTAGGCAGGGATATCCCCCATAGGCAGGGATAAAAAATAACCAAAAAACCAAAAACAAAACTTTCCTCCTCCCTCGTGTCCCGGGCTCCCGGGGGAAACCTCCCCTTGGGGGGACAGGCGGGGTGATGTCATCTGCCGCCGCGCGGATGCAACCTGTGTGATGACCCCCCCCCACAACTTTCCAGAAACTCCGGATGGCCACGAGTCTGCTTGCGGCCGTCCGGAGTCCACTGCGGAGCTCCCAGAGGAATCGCATACAGGTGAAGAGATAGCCGATAGCACACGGGCCACGGCAGGGCCTGGACACTGTCCGGTTATCGGATTCGCCTTGTGCTCCCCGAGGAGCAATATAGCAGAATGTCCCTGCCCCGCCGGGCCACGCAGTTCGAGCGCCCACGTGCCGAGTATAAGCCCAGGGGATTTTTCAGCACATTTTTTGTGCTGAAAAAAACGCTTCTCTCGAGTATATCGGTAGAGTCTATATACTTATTCAATCTATCTTTTTCTTAGGGTACCAACCCCGGTTATTGACTGTAAGGAAAAAAGATCTAATTAAGGGCAGAGTTCTTGTCCTAGGAAAACGACTGCAATCCATATAATCTATCTATTATCTTTATCTATTTTTCATTTCTATCTATCTATCTATATAGTCTCAGGGGTCACTTTAGCTCATTTTCAGGATCGCCGTCCTTTGGTAGAACCGTTTGGTATGGGTATCACTCGGACCACAGGATATTTTGAAACTGGCCTCAGTCAACTTTATTGGTCGAGAAGGTTACAGAAAACAAACCTATAAACCAAAAACCTTTGGTCGTCTGGCCACTAAATACACATTTACTCACAGAACCCTCTCTAACATGATCTGGACCTAATGTATCAAAGTGTAAAGTAGTCAGTATGCATGCTGCACTTTTTTCCCGTCATTCCCAACTTGCGATGGAGGTTTCGCATGGAAGTGTGAAGAGGGCCTATGGTGATCAGCAGTATTTGTAATTGGTTTCTTTATGCACATGGCAGGAGTGGAATCTAATTAAAAACTAAAAGTTTACTGGAAATATTTATACATTGTCTCTCTCTTTTGAAGCAACCTAGCTTAAAGAAGCATATGAAAAATGCTGATCAACTACTTCAGTGTCAAGGAGGCTTAAATTTTTTTTATGCTGTAACTCGCAGATAGTATATATTGATGGGGGAGGAGCTTTTCGACTGAGTGGTAGCTGCTATACATATTTTAAAACATTTACCTTGCAGTATATGTTTTGTTTTTACCTCTCTATGGAATAGTACAGTCTGCAGTTTGAAAGTAAACAGTACTTAAAGGGGTTGTCTCACTAAAGATATTGCTTTTTATGTTAAAGATCTTGCAAAAACAAGTCACTTTGCAATATGTGTCCATTAACAGTGTCCTACCTATTCATAGATATCCCCTCTTGTATGGACTGCATCAGCTCTGCTATAGCTACAGACCTGTTCGATCTCTCCTGATAGGTTGTCAGCACTGGCTGCTATAGCTACAGACCTGTTCGATCTCTCCTGATAGGTTGTCAGCACTGGCTGCTATAGCTACAGACCTGGTGTCTTCAACAGCTCATCACTGCAGACCAGAAGTAGCTAGTAAACACACCCTTCAATTAAAAAATTAAACCATGAAAACAGGACTGAAGTACCGTAGGATAAATTGATGTAGTGAGACAACCCCTTTAAACCTCTGGCCCCTGATGATTAATAAGGTTATATGGATATAATTATCATATACACCAGAAGCTTTTGCAGCACATGCAGTAAATCTACACTGGTAACGTGGTGTGAGGGGCGAAATGTATCTCTATTGCTGTCTTTCTGTCAGCCATCTAAGACCTGCAGGTATAGGGAGGCAGTAATTCTGTTGGGAACCAAAGCTGAACCAGGGCCTATGAGCCTTTAGCTATGCCTCTGTGAGTTTAAGTTCCTATAAGTACTTTTATTTTATTCTTTAATCATCATCATAACTGGGATAATGATAGGTAGGTTGGACATTTGCTTTAGAGCACAGTTTTTGTGAACATGTCCACCTGGAGGCTCGTATTAGAGATCTGAGAGAACAAATCTATAGGCAATTGACAATCTTACAATAAGCATGCTGGTCCCTGAGGAGGCAGGTTGGTGGCGTAAGCAAATGTGTCAGGAGGACCAGGAGAGAAGCTGGGTTAATGTAGTTATGGGAAGCAGAAAGGGTTTCAAAGAAAAGAAAACCTTTCCTTTTTCTGTGTTGCCAAGCAAAATTGCCAGATTACTTATGGATGTAAGCATGCCAATAACAGAATGATGGTGGATACTGCTCTCCATAACTTAAAGAACTGCCCAACTAGTGAGTAGCTGTAGGAAGGGAAAAACAGTGAATATGGTTACAGGGGATTCTATAATCAAGAAGACAGATTTAAAGGGGTTTTGCCACGATGTAATGTTGACGTGGGATCCTCCAAAATGGGTATTTAATTTACTTTTCTTAAAAAATATGCGTTACAAAAATTTCAGCCTGAGAGAGCTACAAACTGCCTTACCCGCCCTTAGTTACTTAAAAGTCCTATTAGATACGACCTGACAAGAGCTGCTGGCCGGGCTTGGACAGAGAACACTTCTTATCTGATGAGACTGAGCTGCAGAAGCTTTCAAGGCACGGGGTACAAATATGTTTTTTTTTGTATACAGAATCCACTAGTTGTAGTGTGATTATCTGAGTAGATCCCTGCTTTATCTGATGACAGAGAACATGAAGAAGCTTTCAAGCTGCTGTGGAGAAAAAGTGTTGTCTTTTGTATAGAGAATCCACTAGTTGTAGTGTGATTATTTGAGTGAACATTTCACACGAAACCCCTTTTGCAGGCTCTGTGCTCTGGCTGTGTCTCTCTCTCTCTCAGCTCAGCGTGGCTTGTTTACATTTGCTTCTTAGCAGATAAGTCACGTCCTGGCAAAACCCCTTTAATAATCTGTAAACAAGACCGCCTCAAACTAATGGTTATTTATGCGGGAAATGAGTAAATGTAAGGGACTGGTCAGGGGCGCATGAGCAGACACAGAGTGAGGCTGGTCCCAACCCCTGTCCCTGCCTTTTGGGGGTGCCCGACTTCTTAATAGGTCGGCCCCAACCAGAAGACTGAGTGCTACATGAAATAAGTGCAAACACGAGACAAAGACAAACTAACACGGAACACAATAAAGAGAAGTCAGACTAGCCAGGTAAATAACGGTCGGGCAAAGCAGTAGGAAATCAGGAGGCAGAAGAATAGTGAGAAACCAAGCAAAGTCAGGTAACCAGAAGATCCAGCAAGAGAAAGGGCTAGCTAAAGGTACAGGAAGAACCCAATATAGCAGGCAAGGCTGACTGGTAAAGAAATCCTTTTATAGGGAACCAGAGGACACAGAACAGAGGTGATAGGTGGAACAAAACAGAAGACCGATTGGAAAGAAAGACTGTCAATCAAAAGGAAAACAGGTTAACTAAAAGAGTGTTGGAGGATTTCTGGCCATGGACGTTGGCCAGGAATCAATTAAACATACAGAGAAGGAAGGACCGAGTTCAAACTGGTGAATCCAAATACAAAGCATTACGTTAGAAACCATGGTTTTCGTCGCAACAGCCGTGGCCGGCGACCAGAGCTCGAAGCTGGGGGTCTGTGGGGCACGATCATGACAGTAACAATGGCAAAAATGAAACCCACTGTGACTTAAAGCCATCATTAAAAGGGCAATAAATCACAAAAATGCTATTTAAAAATGACTACTCTGAGAGATTAGCAAAAATTATAAAAAGCTTAATAAAATTTGCAGGATGTAATAATATTGGCTAAAATACAAAATAAAAGGCATATGACCAAAGAAAGCAAAGCAAATCCAAACTTCTTGAAGCATATAAATATAAAAAACCACACAGAACAGAACATGTAAGACCCCTAAATAATGGCATCCGGTAATTGGTCACTTGGTATCAACACCACACCAATACATTTTCAGTCAGGTATATATATCCCCACCGATCAGAAAGTGATAACAAATCCTAGTGATATACGATTACTTTCTGGTTAGTAGTGGTCACCCTCTGTAGGAGAAACAACACTCAATTCAAGTGCAGCGATGAGCTAGTGCTCTGGTTCCTTAACCACTTACAGCCGGAGCCAGTTTTGGCCTCTCTGACAGAGCCCCAATTTTGAAATCTGTCATGTGTCACTTTATGTGAGAATAACTTTTTGACACTTTAACCTATCCATGTGATTCAGAGAATGTTTTCTCGTGACACATTGTGCTTTAAGATAGTAAGAAATTTTGGTCCAAAAAATGATTGTTTATTTGTGAAAAATATCAAATTATCGTGAAAAATGTAAAAAAATTTACCAATTTCAAAATTTCAAAAATTTCTGCATGTAAGACAGATATTTATTCACTCAAATTAGTTTTATAACTATCATCTACCATATGTCTTCTGTAGTTTGGCATCATTTTTTTAAATGTCTTTTTTTTGTGTACAACAATGGAGGGCTTAGAAATGTAGTAGTCATTTTGACATTTTCAAGAAAATTTCCTATATACATTTTTTTTTTTAGGGACCAGTCCAGTTCTGACGTGGCTTTGATCAACCTGTATGTTAGATACCCCCATAACTGACCCAATCTAAAACTAGACCCCTAAAAGTATTCAAAACAACATTTAGGAAGTTTGTTAACCATGTATGTGTTTCACAGGAAATTAAAGCAAAGTGGAAGTGAAATTTCAAAATTTCACTTTTTTCCCAGATTTTCAATTTTTATACATTATTGAACAAGAATAGGTAAATGTGATCAGGGAATGCAACTTATATTGATTCCCCAGATTCTGCCGTTTTCAAAAGATATCCCATATGTGGCCCTAGTGCATTATTTGGCTCAACCACAACCACAATTTCTTCCAAGTTCGGCAATACCCTACATGTGGGTGTAAACTGCTGTTTGGGCGCATGGCAGGGGGTACAAGGGAGGGAGCGCTATTTGGCTTTTGGCGCACAGATTTTAGTGGGGCCATGCGCATCTCCAAAGCCCCCAAAGTACTAGAACAGGTAAAAACCTTTCCCGAAGTTTCCCCATTTTGGATTCAACACCCCTTTAGGGATCTCACCCTAAGGGTGTATTTTGCATTTTTGGGCGCAAAAGGTGTTTCCGTAGTTTTTTTTTAGCATTGGGCCATGGAAATGGAGGGGGAAACGCAGTTCCGGAAATTGTTTTTGGGCTTCATTTTTACAGTATTCGCCATACGGGTAAATGACGGATAACTTTTACTATGGGGGTTGGTACAATTACAATTATATAAATTTTAATATTGTTTTTTATGTTTTATTACTTTTACAAAATAGAAAGCGAGTTTTATAAAAAGTTGCGTTTTTATGTTGCCCTATTCTGCACCCATAGCTTTCTTAATTTTTTGCATACGGAGCTGCTTGTGGGCTTGTTTTTACGAGATGAGTTATTGTTTTTATTGCTCCCATTACGGGGGGCATGTGATGCTTTGATCACTTTTTATTAAGGTTTTTGTAAGGCATTTTGTACAAAATACAGTAATCCTGGTAGTGTTTTTTTTTTTTTTACAGCGGTCACTGTGCGGTATAAATTACATGCTAGTTTTAACTCAGCAAGGTTGATATGATTTACAGCGATACCACATTTGTATATTTTTTTAATGTTTTACTGCTTTTACATAATAAAAACACTTATTTGAAAAGGAAAACACGTTTTTGCCATCACCGCATTCTGAGAGCCATTACTTTTTTTTTTTTTTTCTGTTTATGGAGCTGTATAGGGACTTTTTTTTGCGGGATGAGTTGACGTTTTTATTGGTAACATTTTTGGGGGACAAGAGTTTTTGATCACTTTTAAATCCATTTTTTGGGAGGCAGGGTGAAGAAAATACAGCAATCCTAGCAGTGTTTTTTATTTTTATTTTTAATAGCGTTCACCGTGCAGTATCCGTGACAAGTTAGTTTTACTCTGTGGATTGAGACGATTACGGTGATACCCAATTTATGTAGTTTTTTTTTTTTTGAAAGCACAATTATTTTGAAAAAAAAGTGTTTTTATTGTGTAAAACAATATTTTGCATCGCTATCTTAATAGCAAGAACTTTTTAAATTTTCCGTATACAGAACTGTGTAAGGATTTTTTTTGCGGGATGAACTGACATTTTAATTGGCATTACTTTAATGTTGATATGAGTTTTGATGACTTTTTACTCCATTTTATGTGCTGCGGGATGAACAAAATTCAATTCTGTACTGTTTTTTGGGGTTTTTTTTTACGGCGTTCACTATACAGGGGTTTAAATTAACAAGACAGATTTATAGGGTGGGTCGCTACGCACCCGGCGATACCAAAAATTGGTACGGTATTTATTTTGATCTTTTTTTGGGGCGATCGGCGTTTGTAAAGGGAAAAGGGCGATGTACGTGTTTTTATTTTATTTTTTGTGTTTGTTTTACATTTTTACACTTTTTTTTTTACTTTTTACACTTTTTCCCAGGGGGGAATTGCATGAACGATCATTCAGCATCCGGGCTGCCTGGTAGGAGAATCAGCAGTGGCCCTCAGCGCCATTACTGCGCCGGGATCGCGGGCAGCAGGAGCTCACTCCTGCTGCCCGCAGCTGCGATGTCGCGTCCATGATGTCGCGACATCGGGGGGTTAATCCCCCGCGGCCGGAGCTCACTCCGGCCGTGGGGCTGTGGCATGAAGCCAGCGGTAATATACTGCTGGTTCCATGCCGCGATCTTGCGCGCTCCGCCTGTGAGCGCGCAAGATCGCCTTGAAGTACTCATACGGCAATTTGCGGGAACCCCTACCCGACATTGCCGTATGAGTACGACAAATGTTGGTAAGGGGTTAAAGAGGTTGTCTCACTACAAAAATTAGCTTTCAACATGTAGGGAACAATAAATGAAGACGTTTTCCAAATATATTGCTTGGTTCATCTTTTTTTTGTTAAGGCGCTACCTATGATTTTATCACCTCTTAGGGCTCCATGTTTCCAAGTGACCGACTTGTGTACTCCCTCTCCCCTGCTGTTTGTTCTATCTGATAGCAGTGAGTGATGTTATCACACAGGTTGCCATGCAATGTAAGAGCTTGTGTGTTATCTGATCTTTCAGACAAAAGACAGTAATTAGTCTACTGCTCTACTGTTTACATTAGCTCAGAAGCTTCTCCAGACCTCAGAGAAAGTAATTTATTTAATCTAGACTAATAAAATAGGGAAATCTGAATAAAAGGAGATCATTTGCTAATTACAGAAAGCTTGACCAGGAAGTGACAGAGCAAAGCAGCATTATTTCATTCATGCATCCTATGAAACTTTGAGATGAAACAGCCCCTTCAACTTTTTGGATCAATGGGGTTCTCAGCAGTCAGAACCCCACCAATGAAAAAGTGATAGCACATCCTCTTGATATGCCATCAATTTCTGACATGGTAAAACCAATGTAGAGCAGAAAATATTTGCATGTAATCACTTTTCAAACACAAGGCCAGTGGGCAGTGGGGTTAGAAATACAAATATACAATATAAAAGTTATAAATTGATGAAAATGAGTCTACTGTTCTAATATTAGAAATCATTTACGTTTGTGAGAGATTTACATTGCTCAACCAAATATGGTATGTTTTAAAGAAGTTTGTTGATGTCTACTGTGTTGTATAACATCAGCCTTGAAAAGTGATTTCAAGGGCAAAATAATGTCTATATTTTACAATATATGATGATGAGAACAACACTAGACCTTTTTTTTTTAATACATGCAATATATGTCCACATAGAGTTCCATTTTTAAACCACACATATGATAGCTCGTTCTACATAGACCTAATAATTTAAAGGAATTCCCCAGGATTTTCTACAATACTGTTTATATACATGAATGATTCATAATCTCATCAAAACCGCCTATAATCTCAATGCTTGATACACTGTAACAAATGTGTATTTGCAATGATTTGTAATTAAACATAAGGTCATATTGCTATTACTTACATGTGTGAGTCTTCTTGGTTATGGACAGACCTGGGAAGAAGGAGAAAATATGTCAGAAAACAAGAATCTTTAATTTTTTACACAATTTTTTTATTATTCATTTATGGTACAAAGTATAGCCATATAACAAAAAGAGATAAAGAATATATTAGTAATTCAGATATATAGCATTTTGTTTATACGGTGAAGGAAATAACTGTTTGATCCCTTGCTGATTGTGTAAGTTTGCCCATTGACAAAGACATGAACAGTCTATAATTTAAAGGGTAGGTTAATTTTAATTGAGAGATAGAATATTCAAAATAAAATCCAGAAAATCACATTGTATAAATTATATCAATTTGTTTGCATTTTGCTAAGAGAAATAAGTATTTGATCCCTCTGGCAAACAAGACTTAATACTTGACAAAACGCTTGTTGGCAAGCACAGCAGTCAGAGGTTTTTTGTAGTTGATGATGAGGTTTGCGCACATGTCGGGAGCGATTTTGATCCACTCCTCTTTGTAGATCATCTCTAAATCATTAAGATTTTGAGGCCGTCGCTTGGCAACTTAGATTTTAAGCTAGATGGATTTTCAGCCGCCGGCGTTCCTAAAAATCTGAAGTATACACAATCTTCCGCCAGGTTTTTGGGCAGAAGGTGTGCAAATTCAATGGTTATGGAGGACGGCGAAACCACAAACCGTGACCAGAACCGTCCCCCAAAACCATTGAAAAGACAATAAAATACCATCTGGACTTGTAAACAGAATCCGACCAGTATTTTAATGCTGCTGTGTTGATGTACCCTTTCAGTTCTGTTATCTCAATTTCTAAGGACTGGTTATTCTGAGTTTCTGGTGGGGGCTTATAAATCCATTTGTCATCTTCAAAGTAAGGGAAAGTTAGAATAGAAAACATTAAGTGGTCTGTCCCATCACAGAATACAAAAATTCAATTGCACTTTAATTCTGTGTTATAGTACTAATAATAATAGTAGCAATAATGTAATACCTTTGAGTTACATAATGGCACATATTCTGCAGCACTTTGAAGTAAGAAATATTGGACTAAAAAATAAACAATTGCCCAATGTTTCAAATACAGGTTCAACAACAAATGTGTATGAGGTTTCTGCAAGAGCCAAAGAAAAACCCTTTTGTTCAGCATGAGCAAACATTGAAAGTTTTATACACAGTCATTGTTGTCTCCTGCCTGGTTTGTCCACAGATATCAACAATGATAAAAAGCAATGAATTTAACATGGCTTCCAAAAAGTTGGCAACACCTGAGAATGCAGAAAAGAACATCACACGTTTGTGGAAACAAAGGGATGATGCCAGAAGCAGCTCCACGGCAGGAACACAGCAACTTGGACAATGAATGTCCTTGTGTAGGACAGTGGGGCCATTAATGATAATCAGCATCCGTTACTTCAAGTGCTTTGAGTAATTTTAGAGTTTGGTTTCACAAATTGTTAATGGAGTTGTAATGTTCACTAAGAGACATAAATCATGGGTGGGGGCAAGGACAAGGGACGATCGCCGAATACAACTTCACCAATCTTATGCGCTAGTTCTATGTCTAAGTAGTGTAATACCTGTTGACATCAATCCATTAATTAAAAGACCTAGATTTAAGTCACTTTTGGACATTTTTTGTATGTAACAGTAAGGCAGTGAATTTTATCTAGGATGTTGGAATATATGTAACATAGCTTTCAATGATTGCTTTTTATTTCCTATATTTTAGTATGCTTGTCACAGAATGCCTTGGCTGTAGCAGGCACATTTTAAGTTATGTTTAGTCTGTAAGCTTTATATATAAGGGAATATTGGGCCACATGTATGAAACTGTCTAGGTCTAAAACTCTCCATAGCAACCAATCAGAGCACTCCTTACATTTTCCCAGAGCACTATATGAAATGAAAGGGACGCTCTGATTGGTTGCTATCGAGAGTTTTAGACCTAGACAGTTTTCATACATGTGGCCCATTATGTTTGGTTAAATAAAGCAGCAAAATAAAAACACATTTTGTATTTAAACTCATTAAAAATGCAAACCAGTCAAGAATTTTCCAATTTACCTGCATAGTATGGTGCCCCCAAGTGTTCAAAGTGTATAGCAATGTGCTTGTCCACCTAATAAACTGACTTCTGGTGGACACATATATGTAATCCTGACATGCAGGTCTCTTTGTTGTGATCCTCTGTTCACTGCAGAGCAATCAAGATATAATACTTTCTGTTGCCTGGGAAGGGTGGGAGTCTATGCTATAGTGGAGAAGACCTTCTTAGCTTGGGAGGACTTTACAGTTGTATTGGAAAGTAAGTAAGGGTGATATTGTCAGCTGCCAAAGGGAAAGAAGGCCTATTCTAGCCAGAGCCTGCAGCAGCAACATAGGTAAGCAGCAGCACACAGGGGACACATGGAAGCAGAACATAATGAAAAAAGGTATTTTTTATACTACTGGCACTACCTCACTTTTGGTAGGTAAAATATTAATGAAAACTCTTTATTTGTTTCAGGACGAGAATTGTTATCTTTAACCACTGTAACTTGAAATTATAATTATATGGAAGTGTGATTACAAGTAAAGTTTAAAAGATTAAAGAAAAAAATTTATCTTTACATCCAAAAGTGAGAAGAGTTGCTGGAAGCTGTAAATCACTTTTCAGGTTGAGAACATTAGCTTCTTCAGGGTCCTGTACAGTACATACACTGCAACAGGAAAATAACACTGGGCCATACCTCACTTGGTGCCCAAAGATCAGCTCAACCTGCTATAGGTAGCAGTACAGAACATGTAGTTCTGCACTGTACTGTAGAAAGGCGCTACTAGATTGCCCATCTGTAAATGTATTTCAGTAAAACAGGTGGTTAATCAGTGAAAGGACCATGCTGACTGGCTGGATCTTTGGGCGAATTGTTTGTGTCAGATTGCATTCGGGGCCTGTCTTTTAAAAATTTGGTTTAGGTACTTTGACCTAGGGAACACTAAACTATACGGAAAATATTGTACCTGAGGCCAGTGAAACCCTTAGGGAACTCTAATATGCATTCGGGGGAATGGAAAGCAAAAAATATAAAATATTATAATATAAAATATATTTTAATAATATATATATTATATATATATATAATATAATTAACACACACTGTATAAAACCAGTGCCAGCATTTTTCATCGTTTTTAAAGATTTTTCTAATCTCTTCATTGTAAAAATAAATTGCTGCAATGTATCTATGAGTAGTGGGAAATGTCCTGAAAATACACTCTGGGATCAAATATGCACATTTCTAATGTAAACATATGGCGAATACAAAACAAGGGACGTAGTAAGGAGATAACGATACCTGTACTCTCTGTTGTATCTATTCCTGTACTGGGGACAAAAACTGTATCTGTGACTCCTAACTAAACTACGCCCAAATACCATTTTCACTCCATTTTTTTTAGAATGGGAGTGGTTTTATGTATAAGAAAAACCAGGTACATTAATACAGCAACAATCAGGCGTTATTTAGAGGCATTTTCACATGCATTTTTTCCACTTTTTTTTTTCTAAAAACTGCAAAAGCCAGATATTAGCTGGAAGTCAATAGGGAAATATGAAAAGCACTACAGACATTGCTTTCCTCTTAGTGGTGTTTTTTTTCCCATTTTTAGTGGTTTCGTTGTCAGTTGCCATTTTTTCAAAACACAGCATTCTCTAGTTATAGCATTGTTTTAGGTAGTTTGTGGAATTTTTCTTCCTGTGGACCTCGATTTGTTTTCCTTTACCAATAAAAATGCATATGTATTGCGTTTATTTCATAGATTTTTTTGTGGTGTTTTTCTACATTACGAAAAAGGCACAAGCAAAAATGCATCAAAAACATATGGACCCCTTTCATGCAAAAAGT
Source organism: Phyllomedusa bahiana (assembly GCA_025379985.1). NCBI lineage: Eukaryota > Metazoa > Chordata > Amphibia > Anura > Hylidae > Phyllomedusa > Phyllomedusa bahiana. The sequence goes on from JAODAL010003714.1 coordinate 83,656, forward strand.
GTATGAAAAAATGCACAAAGCCTAAAAAACAAAAAACAGCAAGCAGTTTTTGATTCTTATGGGAACACTCCCCATAAAATGTCCAAAGGGTCCACCGTACATCAAAACAACAGTTTCAGCAAACCTATTTTTTTAACCAAAGCAGGGGAGGGTCCGAACCTTTTAAAAAACAGTTGAGAGTCGACAGCAAAGGCTTACATTTTTACACCAGTGTCTGAATTGGACTTCTACTATTTGACAAAGAGTTGCTTTCTGCAGTCACATTTTTTGCTTAATTGCATGGATGAACTTTGGTATTTTAGGTGATAAGCATCAGAGAACAAACACCCTGCAACCATTGCTGGAAAAACACAAGCTGGTGATGACCGTGTTATGGTATGGGAAATGTTTTCGTGGCATTCTCTTGGTTAACTTATCCATATGGAAGGCACTCTAATTTTTGTGTGAATCCATCCCTGTTAATCACATATACCCATACATGCCGACTGTCTTCCTTAGGGCGTAAACAACATGTTGCATGACTAGAAATGTCTGACATTTGTTTGAAGAACATGACCAAGATTTCAAAGTGCTACCCTGATTTCTCAGACTTGAACCCAATTGAGCATCGGGGAGCCCTCGATCACGTCTCACTCTAGGACCTCCCCCCTCCATCCCCCAGGTGGGGTCCAATGCTCCAATGGCCCCCAGACATCTGTGAAACCCAAAGAATTTTTTTCCCTTTAAAACTGTTTGTAAGTGCGCACGGGCATTGGGTGGGTTTTTTAAAAAATTGTATCATTCTGGGGACCAACCCTTTAAAAAGGGCCCCCAGGCTTGCTATTGCAATCTACCCAGCTTTTAAACGGAATGTGCCCAAAAAAAATTTTCATTGTTTAAATCAGTTTTTATTTTAAACACATTTTTTAGGGGGAAATTTTTTGGGTTTTTTTTTTTTAACTTTCCATATCCCTTTAATATTTTTTAATAATTTTTTTAAATCCTGCAGTTTTCACTTTGGGCCCCTAGGCCAGTAATAGTTTTTAACTTCCTGTTCTGTAAGAAAGATTTTCGCAGTTGCCATTATCATACAAGCAGGGGCAAACTGAAAGGAGACATCAATGTGTATAGCAAAAAACAGGCCCACCCTCCAATAGGAGATATCCCCCAGTTCACCCTCTACCCCCCCCTCACACTGACTTCTTCCCCCGGCACAGAGCATGACTAGAAAACTCTCCTAAGAAGTCCAAAGGGCCGGTCTTAAAGGGGGTTTTTATTTTACTACAAATAAACTTTTAAAATGTAGGGGACACTAAATGAAACGTTTTCCAAATATATTTCTTTGTTCATCTTTTTTTTTTAAGGGCACAATAATTTTATACCTTCGAGGGCTTTCTAGTTTTCCAAGTGACCGACCTGTGTACCCTTCTCCCCTGGTTTGTTCTTTCTGATACAGGGAGAATGTCATCCCCCAGGGATGAGCTTTTGGTTATCTGCTTTCAGACAAAAGCAGTAATTACCTACTTTTACATTGCTCACCCGCTTTCCTGCCTGGGAAAAAGGTAATTTACTATCTAGATTAATAAAAATCATAAAAAAAGAAGCCAATCATGGTGCTCAAAGCTAATTACAGACAGCTTACCAGGAAATGACAGAGCAACAGCTTATTTCATTCATGCAACCATGAAAATTTGAGATTAGACAACCCCTTTAAATCCTATGGCATGGCGCGTAAAAGTATCTCCTGCTGTGTTAAAGCAGTGCAGGCAAGAAAGCTTCCCCCCCCAAACAAAGCAATGACTGAATTGAGAAACTAAAAATAGGAAAAAATAACCGTAAGAAAAAAAAACATGGGTCAGGGGCTTATTTTAATTAAAAAAAAGGCGACAGATTCCCTTTAAAGGTATTTTGATTTTACTTTTTATTGACTATAGTAGATGTAGAACAGTATGTAATAAGGGAATGCACAAAAAATTTAAAAAAAAGGTTACTAGGTGTGTTTATTGAAATGTATTTTGAAAGAATTTTACTCCTCAAACTGTAAAATTGTTTCAATGGATCTCACACCGCAGCAATTGTTCATGTAGTAATATGTCCAATAAAGCTAACCAGTAGTAATTCATGTTATCAGTGAACCTTTAAAAAAAAACCACTTTTGTGAAAAATGGGCCATTACCCCTTTTCTTCTGGCAAAGGTCTTGCTATCATTATAAACTGAGAGGCTTTCCTGTAAGCCATCACTTTATAGCATTCTTAAGTATGACAGTAAAATATGACCGCTAGCAGGCCTGTCACCCTCCACATGAGCTCTGTCCCCCTCCCTCCATGTGACTTTCAGGCGCGCAGAATCTCCTTCAGCCGTTGCATTTCACTAATGGGAACAATTCATTTAACCTATGCTAGATATATAGTCAAACATTACTATAATGTATATAGCATTCAATGAAGAGCGATTAATCGTGTTCTTCAGTCCTGATTGATGCAGAAAAGGGGTTCCACAGACATATGTCTAAAAAGTCCCTTCCAGTAAATTAGAACCATTATAAAGAGTCATAATGTTAACCCTACAAAGAAACATAAGTATCAGCAATAGTTTTACCCTGGCTGATGTATAGCAATGACATCATTTACAATATTTGGTGATTATTTTGGGGGATGGTAATATAAGTAATGAGGGGGAAATCCCACAATAAGAAACCTGTAGATAAGGGTATGTAATAAAACATACACCGCATGCAGTGAATGGCTTCACTGCAAAAAAAAAAACTATGTGCACCCCCCCCCCACCCCCCATCTAATATGCACTTTGTGAACTGCATGCCAGTTGGCCATTTGAATCATTAGCTCATTTCCTTCCATACATTGTATTAGACAGCAGGAGGCACTGCTTTCCAAAGATGCCATAGGAACGTGCTACCTTGCCTATAAGCTCCCTCTGCTGCTGTCCATGCGGAGATAGTAAATAAAGACTACTTTCATTGTAACCCCGTAACCTGAATGTTGTAGTTCTGCATACACACATCAGCCATATACAGGGGCGTAGCTACAGGGGGTGCAGCCTGAGGGGGCCCAAAAGCACTCCTGCCACATAAGAAGACACCAGTATTGTAAATGGCACATAGTAACTGGGGGCCCCATTTCACTTTTTGCACTAGGGCCCAAGAGCTTGAAGTTACGCATTTGGCCATATAAGTAAATAGGTAACAAAAGGTATTAAAGGGGCGTTTTTATCTCAATTTTAGAATATCTATAGGTCCTGGTTCATCTACTGTGATTCACATGGAGGCGTAACTTAAAGGGGTTGTCTCGCTACAAAGAATAGCTTTCAAATTGTAGGGAACACAAAATAAAGACATTTTCCAAATATATTGCATTTTTCCTCTGTTTTCCCTAAAGAATACAAGTGAATTTATTACCTCCATGGCTATTTCAGTTCCAAAGTAATGACCCGTAAACAAATCTTCTGGCTTTTTCAATGAGAAAACAGAGATGAGCATCACACAGGTCTGCATGTCAGTCAGTGTCCTGTGCTGCCAGACAGTAAAACTTGATTTACTCAAGTAACAGCTCTGTAAATTAGGGCTTTTTTTTTTGGGGGTCAGATAAGAATCCTTTTAGTAGTTTGAGAAGAATCTAAATTAATTAATTGAAAAAACGGAGCTTATGCGTACAAGCATGGGCTTATGCAAAAAGTCTGAAACCCGGAAGTGACAGAGAATTTCTTTTTATGCATTCTTTGAAACCCTGTGGGGAGACAACTCCTTTAAAGCTTCTGGGACCTAGTGAAAAAAATGAAATGGGGGCCCCCCCATCTACCATGTGCCATTTACAGTACTGGTGTCCTTTTATGTCGTAGAAGGGCTTTTAGGCCCCTTCAGGCTGCAGGGCCTGGTAGCGGCTGTGCCCATGGACTTGAACCTATCTGGAGAACGAACCCCGGAAAGTCTGAGAACGGAGAGGAGGTTGTGCTTGTACACATAAATTCCTGGGCTGTCTTGCATGAACTGCACGCTGGAGATCTCCCCAGAGTGGCTCAATGATACTGAGGTCAGGAGACTGAGATGGCCACTCCAGAACCCAGTAAAGAGGCAACACTAGTGGTGGGGTATGTGAGCTACTGCTCAGCAATCAGCTGCATCTGTTTATCTTTGCCAAGCAGCATAGGCAGGGCCGTTCCTAGGCTAAATTGCACTCAGGGCGAGGTGAAGAAATTTAGGGGCCAGTGTTGTCTCTTTACTGGTGTGATTATCTCCAGTAAAGAACAAGTGCAACCTCCTCTGTGTTCTGCATGAAGGCCAGTGGGAGCCATCCTCTTTGACCCACACCTATCAGGCATTTATAGCATTTGTAGTATATATCGATATGCTACAAAAGTCTGAGATGGAAACATCACTTTAAACTCTAGAACAGATCAGAATTAGATTCAGACCTCAGAAAAACAGATTCTGAATTCAAGCTAAATTAGTTTACACCCCAGATCAGACTCCTAAAATAATCAGATCCCAGATGAGGCTCTGTCCTCCCTCATCTGAATTCTCCAATCAACCTGGTGTTTCACATCAGTCAGTCTGCCTAGTTCATTATATAAGCTGCCATCAACCACGTCACCCTTGAGTCTCTCTCTCGACCTGCTAGGATTTCACTACACCATCCCAGTGCAACAACACAGACCTAGGAGCTCCTCAGCCTGGATGCTCCACAGGGATGGATGTGAAGCATTACAGTGACATTACTGACCGGGGACAGCATATATATGTATATAGTAAATACACCAAAAATGGATGGGTAAAAACTCCAACGCTAGACCAATCTTGGAAAATGTACTAAAGCAACAACGACTAAAAATGGATTTGCCTATGTATCCTTAGGGCCCCATGCACCTGTTGAATGCCAAAAGAGCCGAATTGTGTCAGGATATCTTTTTTTTTTTTAATGTATGGAATGTGTTGTGTGGTGTATTGTTCTATACACAGGAATACAGTAAAAAACAGTGTCACATCACAGTCTTCACTCAGATTTATACCAACTCAAAATAGTAAGCTGCAAATAGTGCCTTATATAGCTATACTATGTCACCATACATTTCCCAAATGACAATACCATATATTACCTAAATAAGAGTGTTATACAGCCTCTAAATAATACATTGAAATAAAGTTCCGCATAACTCCCACATTATTCCTTTATACAGTACGCAAATAATATGTCTTTTTTGGACTATGAAGTGATTATGCACCAAAAAAGCATACATAAAATGTATTATTTAAACAGTGCTGTATTAACCTCTAATTAGGCTTCCTGGGAAACCGCATGAAATTAAACTCTTTCTCAAATATATATGATAAAAAATAAAGCAATTCCCTTCTAATTTAGTAATAAAGCACTGAGCTTTAAGAGAGGGATACTACATTTGACTTTCCAGCTCTCCACAGGTAGCAGTGATGGATCACTATTTTGACAGCTCTGTGAGACTTTCTGTTTCTAAGCTTGAAGAGTCGCTGTTGGAGGGGGAGGGGGATGTAGCATGTAAAACAGGTGAGATCTGTGCTGCTATCTTTACATCTTCCTGGATGTTAATATATTAGTAGCAATTTCAGATGCATTTGTGTGTATTGTGGAAAGGCAAGTCCTGTCACAGTCTGCTTATTGTTGTGTGGTTGCTAATGTAGGTACAGTTGTGCTCAAAAGTTTGCATACCCCGGCAGAATTTTTGCTTTCTTGGCCTTTTTTCAGAGAATATGAATGATAACACAAAAAACTTTTTCCACTCTTGGTTAGTGGCTGGGTGAAGTCACTTATTGTCAAACTACTATGTTTTCTCTTTTTAAATCATAACGACAACCAAACACATCCAAATAACCCTGATCAAAATTTCACATACCCCAGTTCTTAATACCTTGTATTGCCCCCTCTAACATCAATGACAGCTTGAAGTCTTTTGTGGTAGTTGTGGATGAGGCTCTTTAGTTCCTCAGATGGTAAAGCTGCCCATTCTTCTTGGCAAAAAGCCTCCAGTTCCTGTAAATTTCTGGGCTGTCTTGCATGAACAGCACGCTGGAGATCTCCCCAGAGTGGCTCAATTATATTGAGGTCAGGAGACTGAGATGGCCACTCCAGAACCCAGTAAAGAGGCAACACTAGTGGAGGGGCATGTGAGATACTGCTCAGCTATCAGCTGCACCTGTTTATCTTTGCCAAATTGCATAGGTGCCAGTGTTGCCTCTTTACTGGGTTCAGTTTCAGTCCATCCTTTGAGCTGTGAGTATGGCCTTGTTTCTGTGTTTTTTAACTCTCAATATACTCTAATTTAATCTATAATCTAAACATACCACTCTCGCTTTCAAGACTTTACACGTGAAATGTGAACCACACCAAGTACTCTATATATGTGTCTATATATTTATAGGATTTATATAATACGAAAATATCATCTGTATGACTTTGCGTTAGGCTGTGGCACTGGCACTTTAATGAAAAAAGTGCTAAGTCACAGCACTAGTCATTGTGTGAGCCCATGCCCTCTCAAGGAGAGGATAAGGGCAAGTTATGTCCTGCAATCTCAGGTCAACCAGTTGGTCGAAAAAGTTTAGTTACAGTTGCCAGTTGCCAGGACTATGGGGAGGCCCAGGCTATCATGGCTGGGAGGGGCATTCTGCAACCGGTGTGCCTGAAGATAGGATAGAGGAGGCCCAGTTGCATTTAGAGTTGGGAGCCTTACTTGTAAAATACATCAGGAAGGCTGAGGCTGGAAAGAATCTGAGTATAAATGGCAAGTTTATGTGTTCCTGAACCATTTGTGAAGCAGTGTAAATGTGTAACTAAAGTTGGGTTCACACTACCTTTTTGCCCACGTTCATGGTATCCATCAGGGATAATAGGCAGGGCAGCCCCATAGAGGTGCACTGAACAAACATAATCCTATGTGGACTACAATTGCTCTGCCAGTGGTATATTCTTTCCCTGTGAGACTCAAATGTGGGCAGACTATGTTATTCAGTCCTGCAGGGAAAGTGTATATCACCTGCAAATAGAGTTAACATAGTCCACAAATGAGTACATTTGCTCTGTTCACTGCTATGGGCTTGCCGTGGCTACATTGCGATATCCGTTGGGGTTCCTTTTATCCCCGTTACCCCAATGGATACATTGATCGTAGGCAATAACATAGTGTTAACCCAGCCTAAGTTATGTTCTGTGAGTAAAGCCGGCAAGACCTCAAGCTGTTGTCTGTGGTCTTTCATTCGTTGCATGCACTACAACTCCCAGCACACTATTGGTAGCCCACTTTACCGTCATATGACATACCTGCCAGTGGCATGTTACACAATTTCTTCTCCAGTCCTCTTTAATGTGCTACCCTGGACAATCAGACTCATTTAAAACATGTATGAATGGGGCTGCGCCAGTTTTCTGGTGTACTTTGAGCCAAAAAGAATGTATGAACAGGTGCACTCCAAACTTTGAGATTAGGGGCATTCTGTGTGTGTTGCACCACATTCATAGAAGTAGACACATTTATGATTCTTCGATGCCAAACCTAGATGGATAACAGTTAAAACAGCCAGACCAAGTTAAAGCTGGTCTGCCTGAGCCAGACTTGTCGTATTGGCAGTAGACTGCGCCTGTATGTATGACCTGCAGGTTCATACATTCTGGAGCATTCTACACTGCCTTAAAGTGATTTAGAACTGTTCGGTCAGCGCCAGGATTCATACATGTCGCTCTTGAAGTTTTTACGATAAATCTACATCTTTTTAAGCAGGCCTCCCATCATCCCTAATCAGTATCCCTTCCTCTGATTACTGCCGCCTATGCGCTTATCTATACATATAGGGCGACAAGTATGATTTCTGGCGCCCAGGCGCCATTTTTTTGTCGCAATAGTTGCGTAGAATGCGCCTGAATCTATGAACCTGTTCTACTGCGGGTCATAGATTTAGCACTTTCTAGACACAAAGCGAAACTTCTGGCTCAGGTAGACCACTTTTAAAGTGATGTACCTGTTCCTGCAGTAATGCACCTGGTTTTGTCATACTGAAGCTATAAATGTGTAGCTTCATACAGTTGTAGTGCGACACGCCTCCAGCACCTCAACTGATCTCAGGCACATTACAAAGTGCCACGGGCGCTTTATAATGCGCCTAATATTAGAGTGCGCCTGATTAAAAATCTAACGAATAGGGCTGTGCCAGTTTTTGGGCTGAAAAGACGGCAGACTTCTGGCGCAGCCCTGTACATACATGTCGCCCATAGATAATGTCTGGTAAACAGGTTCACCCACTGTTCAATGTACTACCTTATATTTATTTAAGATGGCTGGAACATTGTATAAATTAAGCACTTTTTACCTTTTCTCTCTACCCTATTTTCATGTAACTTGTAAGCTATTACGAGCAAGGCCCTCACACCTCTTGTATAATCCATTAGCAGGTTTGATACTATGTAATGTCCAATTTTATCTGTACTGATAGCCTGTGCACTATAAAGTGCTGTGGAATGTGTTGGTGGAGTATGTTGGTGTAGTGGAAGGGAGAGGATGTCACAGCTCTGCAGACCTCCTGCAATGGTCAGTTCTCATGTCTGCGGAGTTGTCACCTCCCTCCATAAGCTCCTTGTAAGCATAACACCTGCACTGCTGTAAGAAGATATACATACAGCCTGAACTGATGAAATAAATGTGAGAAATGCGCTCTGCTCCCCCCTCTGTTATCAGGCAGGGGGTAGAGGGGAGAAGACTGTATAATGCTGTTATATGGGGGGAAAGAGTAAATATATCAGCTACAGACTCAGTAATTTCCCAGACCCTTCACATACAGCTGGGACATGAGCATAGAGAGGAGCTCATACAGATTTTATTATACAGACATAGTCAACATAGAAACGAGGCCCCTATTTCATTTAAATTTTACACACCAGAGGGAAAAGCACAGCAGGACAGCCAATAAAAGCAAAAGGGGGGCAGTCACACCCGGGGGGGCCAGTCCAACATGCTGAATAAAAATACGAAGCCAATAAAACAAAGGGGGGTGGGCACAATTTCGGGCCGCATTTTGGGTGTAAACAAGATTACTCATACCCTTTTTACAAAATGATTTAGAAATGCGAACCAATTGCAAAAAGTGCTTTTTTTTACTGTCCCCTATCATTAGAGATATGATCTTTGTAGCAAGAAAACTCCTTTAAGGCCTAAAGCCTTTAGCTGAGGAGGGCACCAGCGGCACTCCGCTCTGCTAAGACTGGGCAGTCCTACCTCTGAACGCTCGGGAGAGAAGGTGGCCCCAGAGTTGGAACAAAAGGGGTAGAAAGTATTAGCACTGTTTACGTCTATACCCGGTAGTTCCGTCCCTGAGTGTATGGTGCGCCCGAATGTCTGAACCTGCCATAAATGTGGTGTGTGGTATACCGTGCATAGCATATCTTAGGCACATTTAAATGTGTTGTGCCTGGCGCAAACTGTGCTTAGTTTTGGTGTACAACTGTTCACTAAAGGGCTACAACAGTTTTTTGGCACAAAATACACCCGAAAAATGGAGAAGCCCAATTCTGTCATGTTGCCACTAGTAGTGGCCACAAGATGAGGTGTTCTCCATACAATCTATAGGGAGGAAGGTATAACATTTTGACAGTAAATAATAAGTAAATAATAAATATGCAGATGTTACTTAATACTAATGATGAAGGTATTTTATCTTCTATGTCATAGTCACTTGTAAAAAAAATCCAACTACATCTGATACAAATACATACAGTATAGACTCAAACACTGTTTATTTACACAGGGCCACATTTATGAAAACAGTCTAAGAATAAGACTGCCCTTGTTGCACATAGCAACCAATCAGAGCTTAGCTCACATTTTTCCAGAGCAGTAAAAGACATGTAAGCTGGGCTCTGATTGGTTGCTATGGGCAACAATGACCGTCTTACACATAACTCCCAACTTTTGGAGATTGCAAAGACACACCAAGACACACCTCTAGCCACGCCCAAACACACACATGCCAACTTTTTAGACAGCCAAAAAGTGAGACATTTTCAGAATTGCATTGTATTCAATGATGAAATATTAAGTAAGCTGTTATGTAATATACAGCTGGAAGCAATCAGGTACTTTTTACACCTAGATAGTCAGTTTATTGACGCAAATATATTTCCCAAATGAAAAAGAAGGACATTTATAGAGCTAAGAGAGACAAGGGCTAAAAATAGGGACTGTCCCTCCTTATAGGGACACTTGGGAGGTATGGTCTTACGCTTAGTCAGTTTTCATAAATGAGGCTCAGTGTCTACACATGCTATACTCAATAATGGAACGTATTTAGTGAACACAGACTACCCACTGCATAATGTCCTGGGTGCATGCTCTTTATCCGGCTCTGGTCCAAGCTATACTATAGTAATAGATTAAACTATAGCTAAGTCACTTGTCTCTAAAGGGTAAAGTGAAGTTGGTAAAGGGAATATTGATTATCAGCTGGCCACTAAAATAGTCTCTTTAAAACTTGGGATGATGGAAATTAGGAATATGTAGGGACTGTGATGACTGTCTGTTTAAAGGGGGGTTGCCAAGAAGAGAATCTCATCAAATTGAAGCAGTCCCTTCATTTCACTGATTACCAAAGGTCCAGTTTCCAAAATCCCCTGAAATAAAAGGTTTATAGAAAGGGCATATAGAAAGGGGTTATGATGAGACTACCAGCTAAATGGGGTTGTCCGTGTCTTAAAAAAAAATAATACATTGCTTCAGTGACCACATTTAAAAAAAAACCCAAAAAACCCTTCACCCAATCCTTGGCTCCAGCGCTGCATCTCTCTGGTCTTCTGTTTACAATCATCTCCTTCAGAAGGGCAAGTCACCCCATAGCTGCTGATTGGCTGTAGTGGTCACGTGCCTCTGATTTCTATGACTGTTCAGAAGTAAAAAGCTCTGAATGGTGATGTAAGTTGCGGCATGTGACCACTGCAGCCAATCGGCAACTGTAGTGGTGACATGCTCGTTTAGAAGTGGAAGCAAAAAGAAAAAAAACAGAAGATCAGAGATAGCCAGCGCTGAAACCGAGGGCCGGGGGAAGGTGAGTATTGTTTTTTTTTTTTTTTTTTATGCAGCCCCAGGAGCATTATATTTTTATTTGACATGGACAATCCCTTTAAGTTACATATAAATTTTTAAGGTAACGCACAAAAGGTATAGGCTTATTAAGCGTAAATGCTTAATATGGGAGTTACTATCATATTTTCTGAATTAGTAAGACAAACTTGACACATATTAATGTACACTTGTGCAAAAAAACTCGACTTTTGAATATTACTTTACATTTCACACAGGAAATTTACATAAAAACTCCACAAATGACTTATATTGAACCTATTTTAGAACCTATTTTAAACTAGCTAATCTGTTAATAAACTAAAGGTACATTCTGAATTTTGCAGGTTTTCTGATTTCAGATTGTGGCGTATTGTAGGACTTTAGATGCAGTCATATAATTATACATACATAAGCTGTTAGGGAAACTGTTGGACTGCAGTGCTAAAAAATCTCAGATTCCTTACAGCAAATTGAATAAATTAAGAAAAACTTTTGCAGATTTTTACTTTGTATGTGGCAGATTTTGCTCTGGTTTTAAATGCAGATTTCTAATGCGTGAGTAGAGAAATCCACTGTATATTAGCCACAACATGGATTCCCAGAAATAGTGTGACTCCCAACATATGACCAAGGCTTTATAAAGAAGAAAATAAGAAAAAGTTAGTGGCTTAAATCTGTGATTTTTTAATACACATTGCAATTTGGATGACATGCAGTAAATTTTGCGCTACATGGATATTTAGTCACAGACACAATGAAAGAGACCCACAGATGTATATAGCTGGCCTTGTGTGTAAATTTTTGTATTAAAGGGGTGTTCCCATTTCATTGATTAGCTTTAAACATCTATGCAAAGATAAATAAAGACTATTACCAAGCTTTCCGACCACCTCTTTGTGCTCTAGTAATGACTGGGCTGATGATGTCACTCCCTGATGTGTCTTATTAGCACAATGGATTTTGCTTCTCAGTCTTCCTCTTAAAAACACTTTAATCTAAGGGCTTGTCCCCATGGCAGGTTTTTCAGCTAGTTTTACAGACGGTTTTGAAAGCTGTCTGTAAACTGGCTGTCAAACTTTAGCACGGACCTCTATGGAAAATCCGTGGATTTTCTGCCGGACGTTTTTTTAAGAATAAGATTGAACATGTTCATTCTCCCGTCCGGTTTTCGGGCGGAACATGAACAGGTCAATGCAAAGGGGGAGGGCTTTTCTCTGCAAATCGCAGAGAAAAGCCGCCCCCCTGTGGCCGTGTACACGGTCCCAAAACAGAGCAAATACCGGTCAGATAATCCGAACGGTATTTGCTCTGTGCCGTGGGGACATGCCCTAAGAGTCACTGACCTGGGAGCAGCCTTGTACCATCCTTTTAGGTCTGCAGAGCCCATTTATGTGTAATTCCATCACAGATAACAGTCACTCAGGAGCTAACAATGTGTTTTGGCTAAATGTACGTTTTCCTCTTTCACTAAAAGCTTCCTCTCATGATAAATGCGGCCCTTCTAGCTCACAATTATAGGCAGACATCGTTCTATAGGAAGACAACAGTGTCATAGTTTCTCCCAACTCCACCAATGTCCCTGTAATAGGTACAGCCAGGATGAGAAGCTAGCAGAGCTGAAATGTCATTCACTGCTGTAGACCCACCAACAGCCTGCACAGGAAGTGTGAGCCTAAAGAGGCTGTGAAGAGTAAAAACATCCAGATGAGACAAACCCTTCAAATCAAGATAAAACTGAAAAAAGTGAGACAACCAGGGTTTACAGTTTTATAGCAGCCCTCCTTTACTCCGGGCGTATTAAAACATACATAGTAAGTCTTTGCGTAGTTTTCAATAACCATGAATAGCTGTGAGCTCTCTAGAATATACAGCAAGCCCATTACCTCTAGGTTATAGAAAGTAAACAAAGAAGGTCTGGCTCTTCTCACAGCCCTGGGCTATAACCCAAATAGTCTTTTTATACTAAAACACTGGTTACAGTAATATTTGTTGGCAGGAGCCTAAGCAAAGCCACAAATGTGGCAATATGATAAAATATGATAAAACACAGGAGGAACCAGGGTTTCTAGATTAAATAACCTGAACTCTATACTATATATTCAACACAAACTTTCAAAGAACTTATAAACTGCTACAGACACAACTCTGGATATGATGATTTGAAAGCTAGTACAAAATCTGACCTGGATATTTATCTAGAAAGATAGAAAAGTTGGAAAATAAAAAGAAAAGGAGACATTTTACATATTGTTATATGAACATGGCTGGATTTATATGGAATGTGGATATGGTACCCAAAACAATGTTTAGGCAGAAACAAATTTACTATGTTACATCACATGAAATATTAGTAAGTGGAAAATAGAGAATAGGAGAAAATACCACTATAATGTGGTGCCCTATGAAATAACTTTTTGGTGGCACACTGAGTGTCTAGGGAGGACAACATTATGGGTGACATGCATGAAATTTGGCGTGGGGACGCCAAATTTCATGCGAATAAAAAGGCATAGAGCACGCCTGATTTATGAAACCGCTGTACACCGGGTCATAAATCAGGTGTATTCCAGCACTCGGCGACAGTTCTGGCTCAGGTATACCACTTTGAAAGTGCTCTACCTGTTCCAGCTGTAATGGGCCTAAAAATGCCGTAGCAAAGCTATGAATAAGTAGCTTCGCTATGGTTCTAGTGCGTCCCGCCTCCCGCGGGAGATTTGAAAATGTAGGAACGGGGCAGCGCCAGATATCTGGCTTTTAAAAAGCCAGATATTGGTGCAGCCCTGTTCATACATGTCGCCCTATATGGCTATATTAAACAACTCAGATACATAAAATGTGAAGATCAATCAGGTTATTATTATTATTATTATTTAATTTTTAATAGTCAATTTTTAGAACTGATCATTGTTGTTTTGTAGATTTTCATTGTTACATTTCCCTATACCATGCAGAAGATAAAGGTTACATTTAAAGTGATAGTTGTGCTCTGTTTCTCAAGAATCCTCTGGCCCACTGTGCTTTGTGACAAAAAATAAATCATTATCCATTTGAGATTACAATCTAATATTGGGGAATTACGTGACCTTGTCCAGAAAGGCAAATACTTGATTACAGAAATTAGACTGAAAACCCCTGATACCTTATGCCAGCCTGCTTAATGTAAATCATTAGTACAGATTGGTATACTGGTTAAGACTGTATCATACTATATTGTGGAATGATATTTAAAAGCATCAGAAAAATGGAATCTGCACAAATACAGATCTAGTAGATTCCACTGCTTTATCTGAAGAAGATTTCTGAAGATGCGACATATGAGGTTGTTTGTCACTTCTGACAATCTCAATGACTCACTATTCAAATTTGATTTAGAACATTCTATAACTATCTAAAGGTTCCATTGGTTCCATGACAATAAAAGGAAATTGCAATCATGGTCACACATTACAGAGGCAGGATAGCTAAGGCTAAGTCTACACGGCATTGGACAAAAAAACTCACTGAAAACCAAATAGTAAAACCATTTATAAAACTGAGTTTTTTGTCCAGTGTATGTCAAAAACAGTTCAAAACCCGATCATTATTTTGCACATTTTGCGTTTTTGGTGCTTTTTTGGAAAAAATGCAAAGCGTTATAATTGTTGTGGATTTCGGCAAAAAAAATTGCCAAAGAATGCGAAAAAAATGCACCAAAAAGGTCTGACGCTTTACATAGACTTCAATAGTAAATTTTCTGCTCTGTCGTTTTTTGCACCATGTTACAAAAAATGACCAGCAGCAAAAAAAACTGAGAAAAACGTTCCGTAGAGACCACAGAAAGTTTTTGCTATTAAAGTCAATGTGACCTTTTTTCAGTCATTTGTTCAGCAGTTTTAGAAAATGAAAAACACTGAAAAAATGCCTGAAAATGTGTGCAGTGGAGACATTGTACATTGTACCTAATTGTAGATGAGAAAATGGATCTACAAACAGTTAAGTGTGAATGTTCTTTTTTAAGTGAAACTGCGTGCTATCGTTCTTGCAGAATCATATCTGGGTAATAATATAACAACTTATAGGGACTAGGATTCTGGAGAAGGGTAGTTGATCCAGGGATTTTTCTGATTGTCAGATTGGAGGCGGGAAGGGAATTTTTCCCCTAAAATGAGGATCATTAGCTTCTACCTCATGGGGATCCTCTGAATCAACACTATAGTACAATAGACTGAACTGGATGGACGTCTGTCTCGTTGCAACCTTTCAAACTCTGCAACCATGTAACTAATATGACTTGGAAAAAATATTCTTACATAGAAACAGTCAGGAAAGTTTTAGGCTAGGTTCACACGGCGTAATTGCGGGGCGTAATTACGCCCTGCAATTACGCCGTGTGGCCGAGGGCGGGGCGGGAGCGGGGGCGGCACCTCGCCGGCCCATAGACATTCATTACCAGCGGCGCGTATACGCCGCTAGTAATTCACATGTCACTTATCTCTCCCCTCGGCGTATTGTGCGAGCGGGGAGAGGAGACGTAATCCACAGTTCTCATAGAGAACTATGGATTACCGTAATGACGGGGACGTTTTCAGCCCATAATATGCTCACTCCGGCGCGTAATTAGGAACTGAAATAAGTCCAGTTTTAAGCCATGTGAACATGGCCTTAGGGTGCGCTCACACGGCTAAGATATTTAGTCTTTTTTTGGCAAGTAGGGGGACAGCTTTTGTCCACAGTTTGCGGATTCTAGCCGTACTCCTTCACACCCACATGTGCATGTTCTGCTCGAAAATCGGGCGGAAGAATTAACATATTCTAAGGGCCACATTTATGAACCTGTTTAGGTCTAAAACTCACTTTTTTGCCCTTATGTTACTATGGGCAAAAGAGTGAGTTTTAGACCTAAACAGTTTCATACATGTGGCCCTAAGTTCTTAGGACTGCTAGTGGTGTAAAATACTGTCTGGCGGAAAATCCATGCAGTGTAGACTGCAGCACGGATTTTCTATGTAAATCAATGTAAAAGGTTGACAGTCGGTTTACAGATGGTTTTCAAATGCTAAGACCGTGTGCAAAAACCGACTGAAAACCCTACCATGGGGACAAATCCTTAGACTTTTAAGAAAGATTAATATAAAACAAAAGTTAAAAAAAAGAAGAAATATGAACCCGAAGCCCACAAAACTTCCCACCCCACAGAGTGAAGCAGAACCTCTGTCATTAAGATATTGCAGGTCAATATACTTTTACTAGGTAAATAATTGATAGACAACTGCACATATAGATATCAAACTATATGTATTCACAACATCAATGCCTGTTATCTAATGCATAAGTTATTTCTTATGAGCCCACAAGGATTGAGTGGGACAGAAAAAAGGAATGAGGAGAGCAGTCCTGGCATCTCCAGTGAATCCGAATTTATAACATGCCTAAAGATCCTTCATGGTGATTTTGACCATCTAAAGTAGTTGTGCAGTAGTTTACCACTTAAAGAATGTTTTAGATTTGGTACAGCAGGGGTTCAAATGATGGGCACTTGTCTCAACAAAAATAGATGTCAATGAGGCATCTGGCCATCTATAGCCAGCTTTAAAAATAAGGCTTCTGTTTTAAATTCAGCCACTTTGAATGGCTTATTAAAGGATGACATAAATAGTGATTGCCTAAAATAATCATCACATTCACTTCACTGAAATTGATTAAAGTTTTGGAATCAACAAGCCAAACTCCTGACGCTAGTCCAATAGAAATATTGTGGAAAGATTGGAAGTTCATGACAGGAAACCCACCAACATAACACAACTGAAGCTGATTAATTTGGAGGAATGGGCAAAAATTCCTCCAAATCAATGTGCAGGACTAATTCATGATTAAAAGTTTTTTTTATTACTTTATAAGGTAGTCATAAGAGTTACAGAAAGCAAATGTTCACGTACTTTTGCTGCTTACAGATATGTGATACTGGATCAAAAATAAATGACCTTATATTTTTTACTCTTTAGATTTATTTGGTTTTCATTATTTTGGTCAGATTTATGCAGAAATATAGAAAATTCTGAAGGGTTCACAAACTTTCAAGCACCACTGTATTAAAACTGTTACCTTTGTTCATCTAGAAAACAGTATGGTTGTTTAACTAACGAGCTGTCTCTCTGGGAGGTATATTTCACAATCTTTTTTGTAAGGTCCTATTTATAAACGTGTCCATATAGCAGGGTACTGTAAACCTTTAGTAAGCAATTTAGTTTTTGTCCACTCTAGGGCACTAGTGTGCAAAGCTGTTTCTGGGTTCTTAACCCACGGTCGTGGTTTCCCAACTTCTGCTTCCCTTTATGGCATAAAGCAGCTATGGCTCATTCTCTTTTTCATATTCTTCTCTTTTTCCTTCCTTTTGGTGTCAATAATCATTAATTTGATTTAACTTCCTCTCCAAGTGTTACAAATCATAACAGAAAAGGACAACATTGTAAATTAGTCCACAACAGACTCTAAGAGGTTTATCACAGCAAAGCTTTGCACATCGCAGATGATCACGTATCAGGGATTTACACTTCTTCTTTGGTGTAGGTGCTCACACATCTTATACATGGTTCTGTGTCTTTAATTGATTGTTACAATTTTTCCATGGCGGAAAACTTTCGTCTTTTATGTTGTAGGTCAAATGAAACATAGCGTTTTAACTTAGAGAAATGACCAGAGATATGCTCCAGTTTATTACGCTCTAAAGCTTTACTTTCATGGTTGGTAGTCCTTGTAAACCTTCTACCATGTGTGATATAGTGTGCTTTTGGGCGGTCAGAGCTGGAGAATGTCCCTTTTAATGCATTATGAACACACTACAGATTATGTTACATAGCTCTATGCGTTCCTTTAAATACATAGCTTCCATAAAATATAAAACTATACGCATCCTAACACACTGTATGTTAGGTAAGGTACTAAGGTAATTAGTCTACTGTTAAATCTCTATAGACTGCAGTCATACGAGTAATATTGGTAACTAAACTTCATGATCATATTTGTAAATATCAGTCTTACTTACTATTATTTTGTTTCCTTATTATTATTATTATTATTTATTTATTTTATAGCGCCATTAATTCCAGGGCGCTGTACATTCAAGGGGGTTACATACATAACATATGTCAAACGTACAATGGTGACGATAAATGACAACTGGTACAGAGGGAGAGAGGACCCTGTCCGCGAAGGTTTACAATCTACGAGGTTACAAGTTTCCTTCCACAATTCCATGCTCAGCAGCAATGGAAGGCACATGTAGCACAATTCAGCCTGTGCTTCCTGTTTCATGAACATAATGCCAATACTTTAGAATGAGTTCCAAATTTACACCTGCAAAGGCGACCAATAGAGATGAAGCAAGTGAAAAGAACGTAGTTCTGGATCAAAGGTTAGAATCCTCAATGTGTAATGGCTGTAATGATGGCTGCTTCAACATAAGGAAATCCAGCATACAGACGTAACAATAAACATCCTGCTTTTCACAACTAAATAAATACAATTAAAACAATCTACAAACTAGCCAACCTCTTCCTTTCCCTTGCAACAAATCCACCAGATGTAAAAAAAACAGGACCGGATCTTTACAGAAGTTTGGAAATACTGAGTTTCTCATGCCAGCTGTTTTACATTTTATGAGTTAGGCTATGTTCACATGGTGTAATTGCGGGGACGTATTTTGCCCGCAATTACGCCGTGCGCTCGGGAGCGGGGGTGGGCCGGGGGGGGGGCCAGCAGCCCACCGGCCCCATAGACATTCATTATGCACGACGCGTATACGCCGTGAATAATTGACATGTCACTTCTCTCCCCGCTTGGCGTATTGTCCGAGCGGGGAGAGGAGACGTAATCCATAGTTCTCTATGAGAACTGTGGATTACCGTAATTATTGGGACGTATCTTGCCCCTTATTTAGCGCAGTGCGGCGCAAATTACGGGGCGAGATATGTCCCAATAATTGCCGTGTGAACATAGCCTTAATGGTCAGAACGGTTTTGGACCCGTCACTCAAAAGGGGAAAAAAGGAAACTAAACTTGACACACTGTGTATGTGTTCTTGCAGAAAATTATTAGACTCCTGACATTACTAATAATCTGGTAAAAACGAGAACGGGCCCCCGAAAATCTCTGTGCAGAACAGAGAGGTGACTACAATGTGTGGCACTCGCTGTTCATTTCAATAGGAGTTCCAAATACAGCCAAACACACTATTCAGAACAAGCATAGAAACGACTGGATAAAGCCGCAAATGCACAACCTGCTCTCTGTGTTGGATGGAGACTTTTGGGGGCCTGTTGTCAAGATGAATCTGGTCCAATAATCTAGGCAATAAGCTGCATACAACTAAGAAATAAAGCCATTTCCTTTTTTTTTTTTTTTATAAAAACTATTTAAAAAGTTACTTATTTTGGCATGATTTACAGTAAACCTGTCACTTAAATTATGCTGCCCTTGCGGAGGACAACACACAGTAGTGACAGACATGCTGTTTCCAGAGATGTGGTTCTGTAAGAAGCAGTAGTTTCAAAGCATTTAATGGTCAAATCTGGCAGTTTGAAGTTGAGTCCACATGGCCGTTGACAAATACGGGTTGGATTCTGAATCAGTATTTTACACTTGGTTTTCCGTTTTTTGTGCTATATTGGGGAAGGTTTTCGGATTTTGGAGGATTGTTGTGCATGTTCTAAGTTTTTCCAAAAACAGTGGCTTCGAAATCCATCCATCAGGAAATACAAGCTGTGTAGACTACAGCTCATACTTTCTATTGAGATCTATGGAGATGATTTACAGTCGGTTTTCACGGTTTCTTAAATCTAAAAACGTGTCAAAAACTGACTATAAACACTTGCCCTGAAGCCGGCTCTGCCAGAGAGAAGTCTAGTTTATGCATGTGCGGTGTTTGCGCTGCCTAATTGCGACTAGCTCTGCCCACCCACAGGTGATTCTGCCTGTAACTGAATAGGTAGAAACCTGTCAATAAATTCCAGGTGGGCGTGGCTAGCCACAGGTAGGCAGGGCTAACACCTACTCATGAAAAAAATGGGCTCATCTCTGGCAGAGCAGGCTGCCAACTATTAGGGCATGTCCCCACGGCACCGGTTTGCAGCCGGTTTTTCAGACGGTTTGAGGTTTTGCAGACCGTCTGAAAAACCGGCCACAAACTAACACACTGGGCCGCTATGGAAAACCCGTGCAGCAGTCACCAAACCGAAAAACATTGAACATGTTCATTCTTCCGTACGGTTTTCGGACGGTTTATGAACATATCAATGGGAAGGGGAAGGGCTAATCGCGGAAAAAAGCCTTCCCCCGGCGGCCGTGGGGACGGCACTAAAACAGGACAAATACCAGTCGGATAAACTGACCAGTATTTGTCGTCTGCCGTGGGGATGAGCCCTTAGATTTGAGCATTACAAGGGAATTCTGTAAATCCCATACCTTGGTTTAGCCCACGGCAATCTAATTAGGGTTCTTTTCCCTTCTTTATTTGTCTAGTATCAGCAGACTGGTATTTATACTACAAGGCTATGGTATCACATTATATGCCAACAACATCACAAAAACCATGTCTGTTAAATATATTCAGTTCAAGCTGCTAGAGATAAGCCAAGTTTCTAAATATTGTATTCATTTTGATTTTCCAACATGTGATTTCCTTGATTCGCCATGAATACTGAGCCTATTGAATTGATTCAACCCTCAGTGTTGGTGGATAAGTGATGTAGACTATTATGAAGCAGATCTACCAGCTTGATATGCTGCCCTACATAAGACTAGCATATTACAGCTTCAGGGCTGTATTCATAGTAACTAAATGGCACTAAATTATTTGTCCGGTTTGAATGATAAGAGTTCTGAAAGAATAGAGGTGATGTATTGGAGAGTGCCTCTCCCTTCTGCCTCTCCTTGCCCTTCAGGTGGTGATTGACAGCCTGCTCTGTATATGTACATGCAAAGCAGCCTATCAATGAATACTCTAGACTTATTACTATGAGTCTGCTGTGTTTTTTTCATCTTTCCTATTAGCCTAGCGGTTCTTTTTCTTTTTGGGTGACAATTTGGCTACTAGAAGTATGGACCTGTACTTCTAATATGCTGCCCTTGCAGAATGGCATATTAATCTGACAACTGCATTTGCTGGGTACCTATACTGTTACACACTAAATGTTTCTATAAGACCAGAGGAATATAAAATACATAAAAATATGGCATTTGTAGTGTACAATACTCGGCTGTACACAATCCCAAATCTAAACATACCCTGGTCATGAAGTGGTTAAATTGGATATAAATCTAGCATAAATAACACGTAGGGTTAACAGCTTAGAACCCATTCTAAATGGAAAATGTGATATATTAATTGTGTTTCAGTTCATCCCCCGAGGGGAGCCGAGAAATTATCAAGGAGGGAAAGGGAGGAAATTAAACAGTAGAGGAGCAAGTAAAAGGGCATTTATAAAAAGGAGCGATCCTCTGTAGGAACGTACTAATTATACAGGTAACTTTACTATGAAACTTTTACAGAAACTTCAGTGTTTTAGCCGCGGGGGATCCCAAAAGCTGTGATGAATGTTGGATAAAAAAGAGATTCTACATACACTATAGTGTTGAAAATTACATGATGGTAATTAATATCACTATAGCTTGATTTTAAGTGGAGCAATACAGAAGCTTACGGTTATTGGTCATAGTTTCAAAAAGTTATTACAAGGACAGTGAAATGGCCAGAAAACAGATGACAATAGCTCTGCTTCAGAGCAATATTATAGATTATTATGAGAGTAACTAGCACTTCCCCAATAATAATTCATTAGAAAACTGTGATTACAGATTAATACTGTGATAATGTTACGATCCGGCGGTGTCAGTAGGCACTGACCGGTCGATTGTTGGTATATGGCGGATCCCCTGGGCCCCTGCGAGCGTGGATGGTATAACCCTACATGCCAACTCTCCCGTTTTGGGCAGGGGGGTCCCGCTATTTGGGGTCCCCACCCCCCCTCCCGGGGGAGTTGGCATTCCTCCCGCCGCCTGCAGGCGGGCGGGGGTCCTTTAAATTACCGCGGGCAAGAGTAGCGCTGGTGCGCTACTCTTGCGCCGCCGGACCGCTCCTACAGGCGGTGAAGCGGCCGCAGCGGCCGCTCACCCGCCCGCGGTCTCACTGTGCGGGGAGGAGGCAGGAGGGATCGCTCCCTCCTCCCTTCTCCCCTGTATGTACGGCGCCGGTGTGTGCGCCGCACATACAGGTCAGCGGCGCAGGGGGAAGTGACGCGCGGCTGCTCTCACTTCCCCCTGCGCCGCTGAAGAGATCGGGCAGGAGCTGGCCGCGCTGCAGGAGCCTGGTGAGGTAAGTGGATTTTATTATTTTATTTTTATTAGCTTTAGGGGGCTCTACCTGGCTAACAGAGAGGGCAACTACCTGGCAACAAAGGGGGCACTACCTGGCAACAGAGGGGGCACTACCTGGCAACAGAGGGGGCACTACCTGGCTAACAGATGGGGGCACTACCTGGCTAACAGATGGGGGCACTACCTGGCTAACAGATGGGGGCACTACCTGGCAACAGATGGGGCACTACCTGGCAACAAAGGGGGCACTACCTGGCAACAAAGGGGGGCACTACCTGGCTAACAGATGGGGGCACTACCTGGCTAAGATGGGGGCACTACCTGGCAACAGAGGGGACACAACCTGGCAACAGAGGGGACATCTACCTGGCTAACAGAGGGGGCATCTACCTGGCAACAGAGGGGTCATCTACCTGGCTAACAGATGGGGGCACTACCTGGCTAACAGATGGGGGCACTACCTGGCAACCAATGGGGGCACTACCTGGCAACCAATGGGGACATCTACTGGCAACCAATGGGGACATCTACCTGGCAACCAATGGGGACATCTACCTGGCAACAACGTGGGCACTACCTGGCTAACAATGGGCACTACCTGGCTAACAGATGGGGCACTACCTGGCTAACATTGGGGGCACTACCTGGCTAACAATGGGGGCACTACCTGGCTAACAATGGGGGCACCTACCTGGCTAACAATGGGGGCACCTACCTGGCTAACAAAGGGGGGCACCTACCTGGCTAACAAAGGGGGGCATCTACCTGGCTACAAATTTGGCTCTACCTGGCTACAGAGGGGGCATCTACTTGGCTACAAGGGGGCATCTACCGGCCTGTAAGGGGCACTACCTGGTTATGGGGGGCTACTTCCTGGCTATAAGGGCATCTACCTGGCTTTCTTCCAAAGCCGTTATGCAGTTAGGTGGAGTGGGTGTGGCTTTTTTGAAGGGGCGTGGCATACCGACAAGATGGGCGTGTCCATGCAAATTTTTGCGCTATGCGCGCCGCCCACTGAAGTCTCCTGCTTTTTTATTTTCGAAAGTTGGCAACTATGGGTATAACTCGCAGAGGTAGCCAAAATGCAGGATAGGACTCAGCTGGTGTAGATTTGGACCACAGGACACTGCAGAGGTAGCCGAAAGTGGGTAGCACAGTCCCAGGATAGTAGCGGACTTGGCACAACGTCAGGTATACAGAAGGTATATAACAGACTGGGGCAGCGGCAGATAAACAGCAGAAACAGGTCCTGGTACTCACAGGCTTAACACGGGTGAACACGGGTATAGCAGCAGGAAACCAGCAGCCAGGGGTCAAGTTCTATGTAGGAAGACACAACAACGAACTGACCAGGAGCAAAGGGAGGAAGTTCCTTTTAAGCAAACTGAGGTCAAGGGTTAATTGACGGAAATTGGGACACTGTCCCTTTAAATACTCAGAAGTGCCGCGCGTACGCCCCTAGAGGGCGCATTTGCGCGCACAGCATGCCAGGGTGCCGAAGGAAGCAGCAGGGACTCGAATGTGCCGGCGGGCACCGGAGCCGGGACAGCGGAGGCCGCAGCAGAGACACGGGCACAACCGCGGACCGGGACAGCGGCCACCGTAACAGATGAAAACACAGTAGAAGAGTGAAGAAATCAGGCGATACCTTTTAGAGGCTAACTGAGTATGTCCGTCAAATATACTCAGTTTTCGCCTGATTTCTTCACTCTTCTACTACTTTCTATGGCTAACACGGTACAACATTATACTACTAGATAAAAACACAGTGATAAATCAAAACACAGACCTTCTATACATGTCCTTAAGGCTATGTTCACACGGCATAATTGCAGCGCGTACAGTACGGCCGCAATTACGTCGGGTGATTTGGGAGTCGCGCTAATACGCGTTTACTCCCGAGGCTCGGGGGTGGGGCAGCCCGTCGTCCCCATACACATGCATTACTGGCGGCATGTACTCGTCGCAAGTGATTAACATGTCACTTATCTCCCCTCGTGTACAATACGATCATATTGTACGAGCAGGGAGAGGAGGCGTAATCCATAGTTCTCTATGAGAACTGTGGATTACCGTAATTTCGGCACACATCACGCTCATATAACAGCGCAAATACAACGCGAAATGCGCGCCAAAATTTTCCCGTGTGAACATACCCTAAAGGTAATTGTTTTGTTTGTCTTATTGTTGACCTAGCTTATCAATGCATATCAGACACAAAGGAATTTCTGTATGAAAACTGTCTAGCTGTAAGTTTGTCTTTGTTGCTCATTGCATACAACACTAAATAAAATAAAAGCTGAGCTTTGATTGGTTGATATGGGCAACAAAGACAGTCTTACTGCTAGACTGATTTCATACATAAGGCCCAAAGTCTTGAAAAGTTGACAGTCTTGGTCTGCTTTGTGTTTGGTTAGCAGGCCAGCATAGCCTCATGCAATTTACTAAAAGGGGTTCTCTATTACGGCTTATTCTGGGACGTATTGTGCGCCGTATTTGCGCTGCAGTACAGCTGGAATCTGTCCCAGTCATTACGGTAATCCACGGTTCTCATAGAGAACTATGGATTCCGTCTCTTCTCCCCGCTCGGCGAAAACGGCGAGGGGGGAGAAAGTGACATGCACATTATTTACGGCGCGTACGCGCCGTGAATAATGAGTGTCTATGTGCACGGCAGCCGTTGTAATTGCGGGGCGAAATCCGTCCTGCAATTACGTCGGCTTTAAGCCGTGTGAACCAGGCCGTATATGAAAACTCTCTAGGTCTAAAACGCACTTCGTGGCCCATAAAAAAACAATCAGAGCGCCCCTCTCATTTTTCCAGAGCACTATATGAAATGAAAGGGACGCTCTGATTGTTTGCAATGGGCAACAAAGTGAGTTTTAGACCTAGACAGTTTTCATACATGTAGCCTAAATTGTGTGTGAGTCAGGTGGTGAAGTAGTCAAGAAAAGGTGGTAGCAGGGCAAACTGGAGTAGATGCAAACAAAGTGCACTTTCAAAGAAGGGAGGGTGAGCAAAGCTAGAGGTGGATTTGGGGTTCATATTTCTAAAGAAATGTTAACATACATTAAAGAGATTATGATAATCAGTATGATTTATTACCTCAAAAAAAATTAAAGGCGAGGCCCATAAATCTTTGAGTTTTTGGCTGCCCGGGCCAATTCAGGTTTTTGGTAGCAGTGCAATCAAATTTTGGGATGTAAACTGTCATGGCGGCCGGGGGGGCCCCCGGCTCCCCCTTGCGGCCTTTTTTCCTGCCTGCCAGGGCCCAAAGGCCCGGGCTCAGGGTCACCCCCCGGGCCCACCTGGCCCCCTCCCCGGGGCTCGTTACCTGGCCCCGTTTCCGGTGAAGGGGTTTTTCCTGTCAAGCCCCCGGGGCCCCCGGTGCGCCCATGCGCGCCCACTAGCGCCGCGACCGGGGGGTTTAGTTTTTTAAAGGGGGCCATTTGCCCCGGGAAATTTTGGGCTTATTCCCGGGGCGGGGTTCCTAAATAATGTATCCCCCCCCGGAAACCTGTTCCCAGTTTGGGTTGGTGTGATTGGGAGTGAGTTTGGAGTTTTCTTGAGCCGGGGTTTGCTTACCCGGTTTGTACCCCCCCGTTCCGTTTTATTTTTTCCTGACCTTGATGTTTGCCCCCTTCCCCTGACCGTCGGGTCCGTCTCTGACCACGAAACTTTTGCCGCTCCCCTTGACCTTTGCCTCCCCCCGGGACTACCCTTTGGATTAAACGATTTTGTACACGCTGTCCCCCGGCCCCCCACCCCCAAGCAAAGTCACGTCAGGGGTAACGACCGGGGTACCCCTAAAGCCGCAGCAATTTCCACCCCGCTTTGGGCGGGTCGGGTTTAAAAAAGGGGGGGGCTACTTAGATTCCTTTCCCACTGGCGGGGCTTAACTACCCCCGCTTGGGGTTTGGTCCGCGGATCCCCCGTCCCGTCACAGAAACCCGGGAAAAATAAAATCTTCCATGTATATATCAAAACACAAAATTTACCGATTTTTTCCCAATCCCTTACTAAATTTCCCTTAAAAGTAAATAACAAAAAATTAACGAGGGCCCTAAAGGGACAGGAGATAGTTAATGAAGATATGTCTGATCCATTCATTTTTCATGAGTATTTTACAGTTCAATATATTGCTCAAGCTCTGCGAATTTTTATTATTCCCCTTTTATGCTAAATTTTCCCTCTGAGGAACTGCGGAGTTTAAACCCAAAGAGGGGGAACCCTTTTTCTCGGGAAAAATTTTTAAAATTGCTTTTTTAAAAATACAGTCTCGCACAAAAAAACACCCCCATACCCCAAATTATAGACCGGGAACACCCAATGTGACCTTTCATATAGATCGTAATGATACCGTCAGTGATGCAAGGTGAAAATGGCAAAGGTCCTCTGTATGGAACAACTTATGGATATAAAAAGTCATATACTGTAGTTTATATTTTAAATTTCTAATCTCATTTTATTTTTTTTCCTTTCTGACGGGGAAATTGAAAAAACCCA
The DNA here is from genome assembly GCA_025379985.1 of Phyllomedusa bahiana. NCBI lineage: Eukaryota > Metazoa > Chordata > Amphibia > Anura > Hylidae > Phyllomedusa > Phyllomedusa bahiana. Next base: position 110,579 of record JAODAL010003714.1, read on the forward strand.
CTGTACTTACCTCTGAAGCCATTGCTGCTCTGGCACCACTGCTGCCCCAGTGCTTTTCCCCCCAATTGACATATGCCCATCATTAATTTTAAATTACACCCCAAGAAATGGCTCAGTGTTCAGACTGAAAAATGCGACGGGAAACCCACTGGGGCCCCAGCCCTTGGCTTTAGCGACAAAATTAATGTGGACTTGAGTCCAGGGATACTGGCAGCACCAACGGAAAGGCATTTAAAAAAAGGGGGAGGCAGCATTTTTTCTTTTTTTTTTTTATAATAGCCCAAGGCATTTGGGGTTTTTTTTGATTTTTTTTTTAATCTTGGACAATGTTTTAATTTATTGGGGAAAGTGGGAAAAAAAGTCCAACCTTTTTTTAAAAAAAAAATAATTTTGTGTCTATTGCTCTTGCGTGGTGTCATTTTAAACATCCATGGTAAAAAAAATAAAAAACCAAAACTGTGTGGGTCTGATTTTTTCCCTTTTTTCCCCTAATATCTTTTCTATGCAGATAAAAGGGGGAGTAAAACCCTGTGGGTTCGTCAAAAACGGGCTTTTGGGTTGTTTCGTTTACTTTTTAGGGGATTGAGAAGCAGTAGAAAAAAAAAATAAAAAAAATGGGAAACACTTTTTTTTTATTAAGACCCACAGCAGAGTTACTTAATTTTTTATTTTAGATATATGGGGAAAAAGATGGTTGTGAAAGTTGACATAGCCAATAGCCTTTCGTTACAAAATTCCTAACTTCACAAAGTAAAAAAATATGTTCTTTGTTAAGGACAGATATATATGTATCTATAAAAAGGATGACTGTTAGGCTATGTTTACACGGCTTATTTTGGGGCGCTTTTTAAAATTTAGTGAAATGTGGCCCCAAAATTTACGGTAAATTTCCCCGGTTCTCATAGAGAAAATATGGATTAGCCTTTCCTCCCCAGGCGGTAAAAACGGGCGCGCGGGGGGAAATTTTTCATGCGAAAGGCCCAAAAGTTAAGCGGTATAGGGCCGAAAGGTCTGCACAAATTTAAAATTAAAACTTCCCCCCATTGGGCCGCAATAGAAAATCTGAGCTGTTGTCTTCACAGCTCAAACTTTCTACGGTCAGATTTCAAGTCTGAAATCCAACCAAGTAATTTAGAACATGTTCTATAATGCTCCAGAAAATGGCAGATTATAGTACTGTTCAATGATTTGGGGGGGACCAGATAAACCAAAAAAGCTGCCCGCAATTGGGTTGGGGGCAAAAAAAAAGAAAAACCAAAATGTTTAAAAGTCGGGCAGATTCTAAATTTGGGAACCCAACAGATTTTACAGTCTGCCGTGTAGACATTGCCTTACAAAACCGTGCCTTTATTTGGGTTCTGTGCCAAACCCCTGTTTCCCTAATGTATTTGTGGAGGGTTGGGGCGGTTGAAACCTTTATTTTGTACTTTATTGTATTTTGTTTGCGCTGCTTGAAAAAATGATCTGTCTTACTCCCTTTGGGGTTAAATTTATTTTTGCCACCCAAACCCTCAGGTTCTCTTGCTGACTTTTTCTGGGTTGCAGATGGTTAAAGCTGGTTGTGACTGACAATTCTTTCACCATTTGCATTCCCTTTTTTATTATCCCGTGTCTGTGTGGGGCTGAAAGTCAGGGGGACCCCGGGCAAATTTTGTCCTGAACCAGAAAATTGGGCATCCCCTCCCGAATACCCCTTTCTTGTTAAAAGGGCTTTTTGGACTGATACTTTTGGATTTTCCCAACCCTTTTTCTTGCCCCTTCCCGACCCCCCTTTTTTTTGGGTGATTTTTTTGTCTGCTTGGTTTCTGACCCTTTTCTGTGTGACCACTCTTCTGTGTTTGTCTTGTTTGGTCTCTGTGTACACTTTAGCGTAAGCAGAAAAAAGTTTTTTCCCGGGGTTTTCGCTGGGCCCCTTTTGGGAAAAATTTACACGTTTTTTGCGGGACGGATTGCAGCCCTATTACGCGCAGTACTGCATGCAATACGGTGGGAAACCGTCCCGCGGGGTTACGGCAAACCACAGTTTTTCATAGAGAACTATGGATTCCGTTTTTCTCCCCGCTGGGCCCAATCCCCCCCTTACTCAAGCCGTAATTGCGGGGGAAATCCGTCCCCCAATTAGGCTTGGGAAAAAGCCGTGTGAACAGCCCTTAAAGGGGTTTGGGCCCCGCAAGTAGGCAGAAGGGCTTGTGCAAGGGGTCAATGGGCTTGTTACGTACTTAAAAATCCCCGGTCTTTGTTTCTTACACTGACAAAAGGGTCGTGGGGGGGGAACTGAAACATCACTTATTTAGCATGGAGATATAAACCCCCAAATTTATTTCCATGTATTATATATTACATGAACCCCTTTCCCAAAATGGTTCTGCTAACATATAAGTAGGGCAATAAAACAAACACACGTTATAGGCTTCAGCACCTAGAGGCCCAAAATGTTTGGTATTTGCAAATAAGCAAGTGCCATTGTGAAACTTTAATTCTGAGTCTGAAGAAAGTTTGGTAAAAAATTTTTATGAAACTTGCACTTTACACCTGTGGCTTGGAAATATCTGACTCTGTTCTCTTTGTTAGCAAATTTGGTTGGCTTATTGCCATAAAAACTGTTAATTTTTACCTCTCCTTTACTTTTCATAATGCAGGGGCATACCTTTAAATTTGGTAAACCTTCTTTTATCTAGTTGTCATAAAAAAAAATTTTTTTATAGTGGGTTTTTTATTTTTTTCCTTTAAAAGCTGTCTTGTATTATATTTGTTTTATCATATAAGCTGTTCACATTTTTTAAAACTTTGCTTGTTTCGGGCCCCCTATTTCACAAAATTTAACCCCCCAAAATATCGTCCCGGAGGGAACCCAAACAAAATGAAAAGGCCCCAATACCCAAAATATATTTACTTCTGTGTTTACGAAAGTATGTATGATGGCATATTACTCATAATCGTGGTCGATTCTGTATTAGCTGCATGGAAAGTGCTTGTGGCCTAGAACTGTAAGTAAAGCCAAGTGTTTGCTATGGGGATGTAATCATGCTTTGGATTTTTCTGTGTTTAGATCGTTTCGTTACCCTTGCATGACCATCTTTGTACATTCACTTCTTGTTACTGCACAGTAATTCAGGAATTGCTGTTTGTTATTATGTTGTAGAATAGTCATTCTTTTATTCTGGTTACTATACATTTTTTTGCTTTTATAGAATAGAAACCAGAAATTTGGTAGTGAGCAATACATACTATAATATATACAGTGTAAATCATTGTTTATACCTTACCCTATCATTCCTCTCCAGATAATGGGCACTAGATCATAGATCATCGACTATTTTAACCATTTACTCTCAAAAAGCAAATGGTACATCTAGCGCTAGGTAATAGATATAGCTAGGCATTACAATGGTATGTATTTTTTTTAACCGTGTTTAATTTTAGCATTGCAATAAACAATTACACAAGTAACGATAAATAACGTGTGAAAAAACAAAAAAACAGTTGAGTCAAACAATCACTTACAATGTAATGTAATATAATGTATTCTAGGCATGCTCTGTGACCTGGGAAGAAGTCAATGTGCAGGGAGAGAGAGAGGGTTAGCTGTGACTATCTCCTATTGTGACTGGTGGATCTTCTGTTATGTATGCACATTGGTTTCTACTTTCAGTGTAACCCTGCTTGAACTGATAATGAGCAGACTACTCAAAATCTCTCTCTACAGAACAGGAAGTGTCAGGTTATTTTTTGGCCTAGTGGCCAAAGTGAAAACTGCAGGACTTAAGAATTATTTAAAAAATATTGAAAGCGATATGGAAAGTTAAAAAAAATAATCAAAAATCCTGAAAAAATGTGTTTTAACCTAAAAACATGAGTTAAACAATAAGTCATTTTTACAATCGTGTAAGAAAGAGTTAACGCCCCGGCACTGCCTACTCAGCCTTAATGTGGTTCAGATCTCCCCTGCAATCCACTAGCGGATACGTGTAGCGTGGTGCTCAGTGTGTATAAAGAAACAGTCCTTTGAATCCCGTGGATAAATAGAAGATAAACACTCGGCACTCACCATACGACGTAAAAAACTTCCTTTATTGCAGCATAACATCCCATGGAGGGGCAGACATTGGATGCGTTCGTACACAGGCTACAGCTGTTTCGCGCTTCTTCTCGGCCGAGAAGAAGCGCGAGCAAGTGCGAAACAGCTGTAGCCTGTGTACGAACGCATCCAATGTCTGCCCCTCCACGGGATGTTATGCTGTAATAAAGGAAGTTTTTTACATCGTATGGTGAGTGCCGTGTGTTTATCTTCTATTTATCCACGCCAATAAGTCATTTTTGATGACACATTCCATTTAAGGGGACTTAAGGGATCATCTTTTGGGCTTCTCTTGCTAAAATCATATTACTAATTCAATCTTTTATACAAAATTAAACAAATACTTCTTTAAAGGGGTTTTGCCAAGACGTGAGTTCCTTACCTATTGTCTGCTCAGAAGAGAAGATAAACATAGGATGCAGCATCACGGGGGAGGGAGAGGGTGGGCTGAGCACAGAGCCAGTAAACAGGGATCGTGTACAATGTTTACTCAAATAATCATATTACAACCAGTGGATTTTCTATACAAAAGAAAAAGGTCTTTCTCCACAGTTCCTAGCAAGCTGGTTCATGTTCCCTGTCATCAGATAAGAAGTGCAAACACTCAAGCACTGCCAGATCAGCTCCTGTCAGCTCCTTGTTGTGTCTAATGTAAACTGTCAGGAAACTAAGGGGGAATGAGCAATGCTGTAGCTCTCAGAGGCTTCACTTTTTTAATTACATATATTTAGAAAAGTGATTAAATACCCATTTTGGAGGATCCCACGTCAACATTACATTGTGTCAAAACCCCTTTAATGTTACTCTTGTCTTTAAGGGGATGTTTGGTTCTTTTTTTATTAGTTAGGCTCACTATGGACTATAGCGTATATATAAACTTCATTGATGTAATGTTGTATGTATTTGTGTGTTTTATTTTTATCACTATGTGTATGACAGTAAGTGATGATGTTTCATTCAGAACATCATCCTTTACTATTGCATACACTATAGAAGAGAAGCCTGGCCAGCTGAATAGCACACATGTGTGCTAGTCAAGAGGCCTTTGCTGCTATCATGTAGACACCCATTTTGGGGAGGGCTGCGGGCTGCTACACTATAACCGCGATCTCCTTGTGTCTACAGCGCATTTGTGCTATTCAGCGGGCCAGGCATCTCTTCTATAGTGTATGCAGTAGTAATGGATGACGTTCTGAATGAAACATCATCCCTTACTTACATACACATAGTAAAAATAAAACACACGTAACACATTATGTCAAAAAAGTTTATATATACACTATAGCCCACATGGAGCCTAAGGGTAAGTTCACACGGCTTATTTTGGGGCGCATTTCGCCACGTATTGTGAGCGTACTGCGCTGTAATAAGAGCAAAATGCGCCCCAATCATTACAGTAATCCACAGTTCTCAAAGAGAACTATGGGTATGCTCACACAGCTTAATTCCGGGGCGTACAGTACGCCCTGCAATTAAGCCGGGACTTCGGGAGCTCACGCTGATCAGCGCGTATTCCCACGGCACGGGGCAAAGGGAGTAGCAGCCCACTGGCCCATAGACTGTCATTACTCGCGGCGCATAAGCGCGGTGAACATAATGACATATCAATTATCTCCCTGCTCGTACAATACGATCTATTGTACGAGCAGGGAGAGGAGTCATAATCCATAGTTCTCTATGGGAACTGTGGATTACCACAATGTTTGGGGCGCATTTCGCTTGTATTAGAGTGCAGTACGCTGACAATTCTTGGCGAAATGTGCCCCAAAATAAGCCGTGTGAACTTACCCTATGGATAACGCCTCCTCTCGCCGCTCATACAATGCGATCTTATTGTACGAGCGGGGAGATAATTGACATGGCATTTATTCACGGTGCTTAAGCACTGTGAGTAATGACAGTCTATGGGCCGGCTGGCTGTGGCCCCCCCTGCACCACGGGAGTACGCGCCAATCAATGCGAGCTCCCGAAGTCCCGGCGTAATTGCAGGGCGTGCGCCCCGCAATTAAACCGTGTGAACATACCCTAAGGCTAAGTTCACACGGCTTGCAGGGGGCCGCTATCCCGCCATCCCCATAGACTGTCATCACTTGCGGCGCGTAAGCACCATGAGTAAATGACATGTCACTTATCTCCCCGTGCGTCGTATTGTACGCCCGGGGAGAAGAGGCGTATTCCATAGTTCTCTATGAGAACTGTGGATTACCGTAATGACTGGGGCGCACTTCGCTCGTATTTGAGCGCAGTACGCAGCAAAATACTCGCCGAAATGCGCCCCAACTTAAGCGGTGTGAACATAGCCTAATTAATAATAATAAACAAAGCTGCACAACCCCTTTATACAGCCCAAGTTGTAATGATACAACTGTCATGTAATTCCTGTAGTGCTATAGGGCTCAGCAGATCCTACTGCAGAGACTCATATTTCCACAATTACAATTCTGTACAGGAACTTGTAGGCTGGCAACAGAAATCCACAGATTGACTATTTTTGGTCTAGACACTTAGGTCACTGTAGGAGAATAAGCCAACCAAACAATTCTGGTCAGCAAAATGAGTTCTCCTCAATGGACCACAAGAGCTCCGTGGTCCGATCACTTTTTATTTTATTTGGAAGGCTGTTAGTGAGCATTTTTGAGCCATGTCAAATAGTAGTTAACACTGACTACAGCTGGGTTTCCATTCACATTCTTCATGACATAAATTATGCTAGGAGGCGAGAGACAGAGACAACACTTGCAAAATCATCCCCTTTGCTTGAAGCATTAAAAAAAATCCCATACTTTCTCTGTGCATGCGAGATGAAGATTTCCTGTTGCACAAAAAAACCTCAGAGTATGTATTTACCTGCCTCTGGTTTCCTGGGCTCTGCCAAGTCTATTTCTTTCTTCACATGCATCGGGGATGACAAGAACAACAGCATCAGTGGCTCTTACATCACACTCTTTTGATCTGAAAGTGATGTTTCACACCCTGCGCAGACTTAACCCATTCATAACACTTCCTAAAGTATCATAAACTGATTTTTCAATTAGTACGGTTGTATTTTATCACTATTAAAATAGGCTGAAATTGGTCCATAAGATAAAAATTGGGTACAATATAATAAACAGGTATGCAATGTGTTTTTATGTATGTATGTATCTATCGATCTATCCATATGTGTGTATATTTGTGTGTGTATATATAAATATATATAGATGTCTATAAATATATACCTTACATTTCAAGATCTCTACCAACTGTCAGAGAATGAAAACATTACTTAATGGGGTTGTCTCACTATGCTGTTTCACGGTGCCACAGGCATTTCAGATTCATACTTCCTCACTCTTCCTGGTTATGCTGTGGGTGGTTCTATAGTAGTGATTAGCATATCAGTTCTGTATTCCCAGCTCTTCTTATTGCACTGACATAAGTGCAGGAGTTTTAATCTATAGTTCAGAGGGCTACAGAGCTCAAAGTAAACAATCAAAAGTAATTATTCTCCTTTGTTTGTTAGAGATAACACACTCTATTATTGAGCTGCCATGTCCTGTTGTGATGTCACTGCCTGCGCTCTGTCTAATCAGGAAGGGAGAACAGGACAATAACCAGAGAAACCTGTGTGCACTCAGAGCAGATAAAAAATCTCTCTTATCTCCTGACCAAAGTAATATCAAAAGAGGAATGTATTTAGATAAAGTCTTGATGTTCCCTACATGCTGAAAACTAAGACAACCCCTTTAAATTCCTTAAAACCTGTTTTTGTTGAACTGCAACTTGGTAAAAAGTAATATTCTACATTAAAGTTATGGGTCTGGAATCATGACGAGAGCAGTAGTGTGGCTAGAGCTCTTGCTGGTCCTTGAGTTTGGCCCCCCGCCCCCCCCCCCCCCCACCCATCTCACATTTTCAGACCACACCTCTTTTTTTACAAGCTTCTCCTTGCATCCTAAAATCACAATTGCAACTTAAAAATCATGGGCCTCATGTATGAAAACTGTCTAGCAGTAAGACTGTGCAATACTTCCATTTCATATAGTGCTCTGAAAAGTTAAAAGGGGAACTCTGATTGGTTTCTATGGGCAACAAAGAAAGCCTTAGACCTAGACAGTTTTCATACATGAGACCTATCATGGTTTTATGTCACGATATTCTGAACATTTTTGTTTGTGTGTCAATGGAGCTATAGAAGGGCTTTTTATTTGTGGCATAAACTGATGATTTTGTGGTGTGGTCATACTTATGTATATTATGAGTTTTTTTTGAAACAAATATACATATATTGAAATCCGGAGTTTGTTTTTTCATTTATATTATTTGTAATATTTTTTCCCCCCATTTTTTGTAGTCCCAGTATGGAACTAGACTATGCAATATTGCTGTAGATTATGCCTGAAATAGGCAATCTATTGGACTCTGTATCCAGCATGGCCTAATGGGCTCCTGTACATGGCAAATGCAAAGGCCATTATTTGTGAGGGGGTCGCATTGATGTGCTGCCACTGGGCAACTAAGGATGTCCCTTCCCTCTGTCAACCATATAGATGCCGCTACTGCTCCTGATTGTGGCATCTAAGTGGTTAAAGGGCCAGGACTGGAGCTAGCTCCAATCCTAGACATTGCATCAGGAGCCAGACTGTACATTGCAGCTGGCTCTGGTGCAGATGGTGTGGGCAAAGCTTCTCTATACTTTTCACCTATCTCCTGCTGTGCTTGATGCTGAGCAATGTTATAAACATATTCAGTTGCTGCCTAGCAAAATTAATAGGATAAATATCATGCTTGCCAACAGTCCCACAAACTGGGTGGCAAACAGTGTAGAGTTTGAGGGTATTCCTCAGTGGTACTGGAGGTGGGCCTTGTGCGTCTTGTCCTGAGTTTTGTTTTTAAAATTTTTCTAAATATTTAATATATTTAAAAGTACTCATGTGTCTTTTTATTCAGTATGTTTTACAGGCTTAAAGGGGTTGTCTCACTACAAAGATTAGCTTTCAACATGTAGGGAACACTAAATGAAGACATTTTCCAAATATATTGCTTTGTTCATTTGTTTTTTTGTTAAGGAGCTACAAGTGATTTTATCATCTTCTGAGAGCTCTCTGGTTTCCCAAGTGACCGACCTGTGTACTTCTTCTCTTCTGCTGTTTGTTCTATCTGATAGCAAGGAGTGGCTTCAGTCATCACACAGGTAACAGCAGTGTGAAAGCTTGTGTGTTATCTGATCTTCAGACAAAAGATAGTAATTACTACAGTTTACTTTAGCTCAGCAGCTTCTCCTGTCCTGGTAGAAGGTAATTTATCTACTCTAGACTAATAAACGTAACAAACAGCGAAGTCTGAATGCACGGAGCTCAAATGCTAATTACAGCCAGCTTGACCAGGAAGTGACAAAGCAAAGCAGCATTATATGAAATTATGAGATGAGACAACCCCTTTAAGTATATGCTGTTTCTATCTATATATTCTTGCGTAAAGTCATATATTGAAGATTCTTTTTTGTGTAGACTGCTAGAAAGGCATATAACTCTAATACAATGTAGTGCAGATAATTTTTCTTACCAAGAGCTGTATAGTATTATATCAATGACACTTCCAGATCACAGTAAAATAGTCCACACTTTATTATCCACATGAAAAAAATTCCAAAGGTACAAAGATACGTAAAACAAAAATCACATGTTCACTTCTGAGCTATAGGTATTGAATATATGGCTAAGCATATAATATTTTGGATTTTCGTTCTTATATGGACCATTCTCAATGGAATATCATTCAAGATAAGGGATCCCTCCAACATGATGGCTTATTGCATCATTCCTCACATTGTAACCAACCCTTTGTAATCCTGGACTAGTTTGGACTATTTTACCGTGATCTGGAAGTGCCATTGATAGAATTTATAAAGAAAGTGAGGCTACAATCAAGCCTTTTATTAGCATCCATCTAATGAGCATGTGCTTGAAACAACTGGATGATACGGATACAGTATTTATAACCACCATTCCAGTCTTCCGTTGGGTCACATGTCCTGTACTCTGATCTGCCGAAATACAGTGCTTTTCATGTGGACTGGAAGTCAATCTCTATACATTTCTATGGGATTAACATTGAGTATCTCATAGAAATATATAGAAGAATAACTTCTGGTTCACACAGCAGATGCCATTTTTTGGAGTGCACGTCACATGACCCAACAGAAGTCTTAAACAGTGATCATAAATAGTATAAACTGCTGCCGATAAGGCAAATGACTGGCATTTCTGGTCCTCTGAGACGGATTTAAAGAAAGTTTAAAGAAAAAAATAGAGCTTTCCTTTAAATAATAGTATGGACCTGCTACCTATCATCACAACCATCACAACTCCATCCAGTGCACTTTTTTCTACTGTACATTAAAAATAAATGTGATAAATATGACCTTGTAGCGTTAAACATTTTCTGTCTCTTCTATGTTCCAGGTTTGTCTTTAACATGAGAGTGACCTATGTTGCCAAATACTCTGACACGTCCATGGATGGCCTTATGAGTTGCCAAGAAAAAATTACATATTATCTGTTTTCTTTCCTTTCCCCTCTCTCTCTGAGACACTTTAATACCTGAAAAGTGGAATACTGCAAATATTCACAGTGACCAACTCATCATTGAAAAAGGTCACAGGAACCAAGGGACAGAAATTCTGCAATCTAACGCCTGCCAAGCATAATACCGTCAAAATACTAAAGGTCACCAGGATGTCTGTGGGCCGCTATGGAATAAAGTATGAAAATGTATAATGTTTGCTTGGTCACATTTGTGTTTAACTTGATAAAATGTTAGTTTTTACAATACAAGCTATCTATAGTGAAATCCTCATCAATAAATCCCCGCCTGTGAGATTTCTGACGAGGATTTGATGCTGATTTTCAGAGGCAGATTTTCAGTCTCCTATATACTATAATGTGAGGTGAGGATTCAAAAGATCTGTAGACTAAAGCTCAGATTCTCTGTTGAGGTCTATGGCCAATCCAAAAACTGTGTCAAAATCAGATTTTAAAATCCTGTCTGTAGACATACCCTTATGTTTTTGCAGTGTAAACTTATACAGTTACATTATTAACTTCATGAGTTTGTGTTAGATCAGGCCTGCACAACACACATCCCTTGGGCTGCATGTGGCTCACCAAAGCATTTCTGGTGGGTGGCCCACCAGGAGGGTGAAGGGCATGACTTGTGTAAACTCAGCCCCAAAAAAGGCGTTACCACCCATTTGGAGAGGGCACTGTCTAGTGTGGAATTGGTCTGGGTGTTGTCCTGGGTGGTCTCTGGCTGTCTAGCCCCAACATCCTCCAGTGTTGTACAGGTCTGTGTTAAATAACTGTGTTGAACTCTAACTCCTAACAAGCCCAGAAGCTCTGAAATTCCTGTTTTCTTCAAGTGTTGTAGGTCCCAGAAGATGGATCCCACACATACTGTAATATGTGAGGGCTAAGGAGTCAGTTTCTATAATTGAAGAAAATCCCATTTAATATATTAAGTTAGGCTACGTCTACACGGCATAACTTTACTGTCGGATTTCCGGCAGATTCAGTATTTTAAATCTGCCAAAAATTTGCCGGTACACTGTATTGCATAGACAGCAATGACAAATCCTGTGCTGTAGTCTATGCACCACAGATTGTTTACCGTCCGGTTTAAAATCTGGCGGAATATGCAAAATGTTGTATATTCTGCCGGATTCTGCATGGATTTGCCATACATTGTTGTCAGCAAATCCGAAAACCAACATCGGCTTTGGCGCAAATCTGCGCCGAAAACCACGGTCCTGCAAGTGTCAAAATGCTGTCTGATTTTGGACGGCATTTTGAGACTTAGCCTTAGAATTATTTTTTTTATCTTTGTCCACCTTGTATCCATTCAATAAATGTCAGCAAATGTTGTAATAGCTACAGACAATCGAATAAGAGCAACAGACGGGCACAGAACTTTTCATACATCTGTATTAGGGACATGCATGCAAAGATTTGCAGATTAGCAGCTTCTGTATAGTTCAGTGCAGTACTACTTGTCCTGTTCTGCTCTTTACGTGTGCTAGGATGAGCAACTCCATTGGGTTCCAGGTGAGGGCGGCCTCATTTTCTTTTTTCTTGAACATTGTGTAGCTCCTGTCCTCAATATAGAAATTGATTTCGAGCTTCCAGCAGCTCTTTCTGGTGTTATATTTAAAGGGGTTGTCTCATTCCAGCATTTGGCAGCTGTTTATGCTGGTTGCCAAACAGAGCATGTGAAATGGAGGGGCGTGATTCTCCTCCCAGCAGGGAGTATGTTCTCTTTCTGCAGACGTGCCCTCAAAGTGTGCAGGTGAGAATTCATTCTGTGTGAGCTGGGGCAAGGGAGAGGTTCTCAGCTGTCAATGAAATCATTGGAAGTGAAAAGCTAAGTGTAACTCGATAGTTTATCTAAATTTCTCACTCCCTCTACATACTTTGTAACTAAAATGGCCATTTGACATTCAGGACTCTGGAAAAGATGGGTGATTTTATTTTTCTCTGTCTCTCTCTTACACAGTGATATATATGCTGCAGATTATTACACCTCTGACCTATACAGATCTGCAGACCAAAACTATATGCTGAAAAACTGTATCACAAAATTGATTTACATGAGACTGCACAGTACAGTTGTGTTCTCTATCTATACAGTACATTGTCTCAACTGCTGCAGGACATCTGATCACAGTCAGGGAATGAGAACCTGTCCTATACAGTACATTGTCTCAACTGCTGCTGGACATCTGATTACAGTCAGTGAATGAGAACCTGTCCTATACAGTACATTGCCTCAGCTGCTGCAGGACATCTGATTACAGTCAGTGAATGAGAACCTGTCCTATACAGTACATTGCCTCAGCTGTTGCAGGACCTCTGATCACAGTCAGTGAATGAGAACCTGTCCTATACAGTACATTGTCTCAGCTGCTGCAGGACCTCTGATCACAGTCAGTGAATGAGAACCTGTCCTATACAGTACATTGCCTCAGCTGCTGCTGGACATCTGATTACAGTCAGTGAATGAGAACCTGTCCTATACAGTACATTGCCTCAGCTGCTGCAGGACCTCTGATCACAGTCAGTGAATGAGAACCTGTCCTATACAGTACATTGCCTCAGCTGCTGCTGGACATCTGATTACAGTCAGTGAATGAGAACCTGTCCTATACAGTACATTGCCTCAGCTGCTGCAGGACCTCTGATCACAGTCATTGAATGAGAACCTGTCCTATACAGTACATTGCCTCAGCTGCTGCTGGACATCTGATTACAGTCAGTGAATGAGAACCTGTCCTATACAGTACATTGCCTCAGCTGCTGCTGGACATCTGATTACAGTCAGTGAATGAGAACCTGTCCTATACAGTACATTGCCTCAGCTGCTGCAGGACCTCTGATCACATTCAATGAATGAGAACCTGTCCTATACAGTACATTGCCTCAGCTGCTGCAGGACCTCTGATCACAGTCAGTGAATGAGAACCTGTCCTATACAGTACATTGCCTCAGCTGCTGCAGGACCTCTGATTAACGTCAGTGAATGAGAACCTGTCCTATGCAGTACATTGCTGCAGGACCTCTGATCACAGTCAGTGAATGAGAACCTGTCCTATATAGTACATTGCTGCAGGACCCCTAATTACAGTCAATAAATGAGAACCTGTCCTATACAGTACATTGCCTCAGCTGCTGCTGGACATCTGATCACAGTCAGTGAATGAGAACCTGTCCTATACAGTACATTGCCTCAGCTGCTGCAGGACCTCTGATCACATTCAATGAATGAGAACCTGTCCTATACAGTACATTGCTTCAGCTGCTGCTGGACATCTGATCACAGTCAATGAATGAGAACCTGTCCTATACAGTACATTGCCTCAGCTGCTGCTGGACATCTGATTACAGTCAGTGAATGAGAACCTGTCCTATACAGTACATTGCCTCAGCTGCTGCTGGACATCTGATTACAGTCAGTGAATGAGAACCTGTCCTAGACAGTACATTGCCTCAGCTGCTGCAGGACCTCTGATCACAGTCAGTGAATGAGAACCTGTCCTATACAGTACATTGCCTCAGCTGCTGCAGGACCTCTGATCACATTCAATGAATGAGAACCTGTCCTATACAGTACATTGCCTCAGCTGCTGCTGGACATCTGATTACAGTCAGTGAATGAGAACCTGTCCTATACAGTACATTGCCTCAGCTGCTGCAGGACCTCTGATCACAGTCAATGAATGAGAACCTGTCCTATACAGTACATTGCCTCAGCTGCTGCAGGACCTCTGATAACAGTCAATGAATGAGAACCTGTCCTATACAGAACATTGCCTCAGCTGCTGCAGGACCTCTGATCACATTCGATGAATGAGAACCTGTCCTATACAGTACATTGCCTCAGCTGCTGCTCGACCACTTATCACAGTCATTGAATGAGAACCTGTCCTATACAGTACATTGCCTCAGCTGCTGCAGGACATCTGATTACAGTCAGTGAATGAGAACCTGTCCTATACAGTACATTGCCTCAGCTGCTGCAGGACCTCTGATCACAGTCAGTGAATGAGAACCTGTCCTATACAGTACATTGCCTCAGCTGCTGCCCGACCTCTGATCACAGTCAGTGAATGAGAACCTGTCCTATACAGTACATTGCCTCAGCTGCTGCAGGACTTCTGATCACAGTCAGTGAATGAGAACCTGTCCTATACAGTACATTGCCTCAGCTGCTGCAGGACCTCTGATCACAGTCGATGAATGAGAACCTGTCCTATACAGTACATTGCCTCAGCTGCTGCAGGACATCTGATCACAGTCAGTGAATGAGAACCTGTCCTATACAGTACATTGCCTCAGCTGCTGCAGGACCTCTGATCACATTCGATGAATGAGAACCTGTCCTATACAGTACATTGCTTCAGCTGCTGCTGGACATCTGATCACATTCAATGAATGAGAACCTGTCCTATACAGTACATTGCCTCAGCTGCTGCAGGACCTCTGATCACATTCAATGAATGAGAACCTGTCCTATACAGTACATTGCCTCAGCTGCTGCAGGACCTCTGATCACAGTCAGTGAATGAGGACCTGTCCTATACAGTACATTGCCTCAGCTGCTGCTGGACATCTGATTACAGTCAGTGAATGAGAACCTCCCATGTAGTCTCTCTCTCTCTCGTCCGTGCATGCACACACTCCCGATCGCGTTCCCGTCCGCGACCTGTTCACTGCATCTAATTTGACTGCGCGTTCCCGTCTGCGATCTGGGCCATAACAAAACTCAGCCGACAGCCTATAATGCTTTAGCTGGGCGTAACCCGACCTGGGCTCAAAATAAAGCAGCCCGTTCTCTTAAACCATAGCACTTTGCTAATGGTAACCAAGGATGTACATGTTGAGATTTTTGGTCCCCTCATTTTAAACTATGATGTTCGTAGTGAGACAACCCTTTAAGGACTTGCTTTATCTTGATTAATTTTATGCGTTACTTTCTTTAATCCTCATTTTGAGGACTCAGAATTAATTGCTAGTTTTCCATAAAGTTATGGCCTCAACATATAATGGTTTCAACATACAATGGTTTCAACATACAATGGTCGTTCTTGAACCAATTAATACTGTATACTGAGGGACCACACTACTTATTGTACTTCAATAGATTAGAATTTTTAACATAACCAGAGCAGGGGCAGAAATAACATATGTGCAAACAGTACAGATGTATAGGGACCAATAGGTAAGGCAATTCACTACTGCCCTACAGGTAGTTTCACAATTAACATTTTTCTTTTGCAAAATAAATGCCGCAGCCCAATGTTATTTGAAACCAACGCTGAAATATTTATCTGTTGGCCTTGTTTGTGTCTTTTTTCTTCACTTTAAGGGGCCGTTCACACGGCTTATTTTGGCGCGGGATGGCGCCGTACTGCGCGCCGGATTTGCGCTGCAGTACGGCACCAATCCGTCGCAGTAATTACGGTAATCCACCGTTCTCATAAAGAACAGTGGATTCCGTCGCTCCTCCACGCTCGGCGAATCCGGCGGTTGGGGAGAAAGTGACATGCACATTATCCAGGCGCAATACGCGCTATGGATAATGGAAGTTTATGGGGCCGGCGGGCCGCGCCCCCGCCCCGCTCCCGCCCCTTATTCAAGCCGGAAGTGCGAGCGCAATCCGGCTAGCAATTCCGGGTTGAATAAGCCGTGTGAACACGGCCTTAGAGTATTTTAAAAATGTAGCATGTTCTCTTTTTTTTAGGCATTTTCTCATAGACATCTATGAGACTTACAAATATATGTTAACCACCAAACAAAATGCTTGTAAAATATATGACATTTATGGTGGTTTTTTTGCAAGCCAAAAGAAAAATTCCACTAAGGCTGGTTTTACATACAGCATTTTTTGGGAAAAATGCAATTGCAGTAAAAGCCAAAAGTGGACTGAAAGGGAATAGAAAATGTTTCCCCCTCTTTGTGGATCCACTTTGGCCTAAAAAAATTGCATTAAAAGCTGTAGTGAGTTTTTTTTTCCTAAAAATGATTTGTGTGAAGAAGACCTAAGTCTAAGGGCCATATGTATGAAAACTGTCTAGGTCTAAAATTCACTTAGTTGCCCATAGCAACCATTCAGAGCACTATATGAAATGAAATGGCCGCTCTGATTGGTTGCTATGGGAAACAAAGTGCATTTTAGACCTGGACAATTTTCATACATGTGGCCCTAAGTTCACATGGCTGTATTGTGGTTAGTATTTTGCATCAGCATTTGTCAGCCTAAAGCAGGAGTGGACTCAATACATGAGAGAGGTGCCTGTCTTTCCATTATACTTTTCATCTATTGGCTTGCAAATACTAATGTAAAATACTGACCAAACTACTACTGTGTTAACCCAGTCTAAAGCTTCCTTTGCCATATTTCATTTCCTGACCTTTTTGGCTTTTAACCCCTTAACGACCCTGGACGCTCTGTGACCCCGCCACACAGCCGCCGGGTGTTAGTGGCTGATCGCAGCTAACACCCGGCAGCTGCACTGCGGAGGGGGCGGCGCCACCTGCCCGCGCTGTATAACCCCTTAAACACCACAGCAAAGATGGGCGCGGCGCCTAAATAAATGAAAAACGATGCTTCACAGCAGTAACTGTGGGGATCTGATGCCTCGACATGGCAGCAGGAAGCCTTGTGAAGGCTCCCATTGCTGCCATGTTCTTGTTTGCCCCACTTCCGGCCCCAGGCAGGAAGTGGGGAATCCGCCATCTTGGTACAGCCTCATATATTGTCTATGCAATGCATTAGGCTGTATTAACGATTGCGCAGCCTAGTGGTGAAGCACCCTAGGGGGACTCAAAGTTAAAGTAAAAAAAAAATAAAGTTTTAAAGCACAAAAAGAAAGTATTAAAAGTTCAAATCACCCCCTTTTCCCATTTTGCAAATAAAAACAATAAAATAATAAAAAAGTTACACATGTTTGATATTGCCACGTCCGAAAAAGTCTGATCAACAAAAATATAACATCTTTTATCCTGTACACTGGACACCGTAGAAAAAAATCCAAACACCAAAATTGCAGTTTTTTGGTCATTTCATGTTCTATAAAAGTTGGAATTAAAGTGATGAAAAAAGTTGCATGCATTCCAATCTGCTATCAATAAAAAGTACGCTTCAGCCCGCAAAAAATGCCACCTCACTGACGTCTGTAGGTGTTAGGACAAAAAAGTTATTGGTCGCACAAAATGGCGCCGCAGCGCAGATTTCAAAAATAGAAACTGTTTGGAATTTTTTTACGGAACTAAAAAATAATGGAAACCCTACATGTTTGGTATTGGCGGAGGCGTATCAACCTGTAGAATACAGATAACATTATATTCACCGAAGATTGAATTACGTAAAACCAAAAAAACCTGCAAACATGGCAAAAGTAAATTTTTTTCACAATTTGTCCCACTTGGAATTTTTTTGTGGTTTTCCAGTTTATTCTATAATACAGTGAATAACACCATTAGAAAGTACTTCTTATTCCGCTAAATAAAAGCCCTCATGTGTCTATGTAGGTGGAAAAATAAAAAAGTTATGGCTCTGGGGAGGCGAGGAGGGAAAAACGAACATGTCATAAAAAAAAATCGATTTTGATATATTTTTGTGTGTTTTATTGTGTCACAAACTTTTCAACATGCCTCTTTTCAGGTATTTTTCATTTCCCATACAGAAACCTGGTAAAATGCATAAAATAAAGTACAATACAGAGAGTATGCCACAGTTCAAAAAAAAAAATGCTATGTACCCAACAAACATACCAAAAGTGAAGTGAAGCTCCACAAACAAAAAAGCATTGTTTCAGATTTTACTAATGATTTTCAGCTAACAATTCTTTCCTAAAAATGCTACGAGTGAAACCACCCTAAAAAGAAAATAATAGTGACTCCTATTGTCTATTATACTGCATGTACAGTACTGAGCTAATGAATTTCACGTCTCTCAATTACTGGTGTTTTGTAATCCACCAGAGAAAATGGTTTATTTGTGGGCTGTTTGCTAGAGAGGGAGTTGCTCTACAATGAGCCTATATAATGTTTTTACACAAGGGCTCTTTTCTGTGACGTCCCCTGGGCAGTAATATGAAAACGCTAATAGACATCAAAGGACTGTAGAGTTTGCTGTATTTTCTGTAAAGATATTACAAACTCTGCCCAATTTTTCATTGCCAAGAAAAACAAAAAGTTGCCCGGAAAGTTTTGTTTATAAGGGTGGGGTGCACACAATGTGCAGAAATGCAGCACAATAATAAGTTAGGTGTCTAACCCCATGTATTTCACTCTTCTAAATGACCACATTTAATAAGTCGTCAGTTTCTTCTAGTCTGAACTCCGCTTGTGGATGTTTCCATAGTCACATTCCTTCAATTATTCCTCCTTTCTCTTATGCCCAAAGAGTGAATACCCCTCCCTGTCCTCCACTTCCAGCTCCTCCCGTAAACTACCCCAGAACAGCAATAGCATTAAAAAAATGAATAAATATTTTCCTACCCAGAATCCTGTGAGCTCAGAACATTGTGTCAGCTTCATTCCTGGAATTCACATGCAGCGTGGTGATTACATAATGTCGTCTGCATTTATAGAACTGAGATCAGTTCAGTTCATACCAACCTTTCCCTCTCCCCTTCTGCTCCCTTGTGTCTCTTGTAATCGTACTTCACAACTGGGTCACTAGAACAGTGCGAGGGGGGGCACCATACAGAAAAGCAACAGAGTAATTAACCCATACTTTCTAACATGATCAAATGACTCCTGCAGACACTGGTATAAAGCTTTATATGTGTAGGGCATGTAGCATTATATTAATCTGGACACATATCATGCATACCTGCTATATGGATTCCTCAGCTGGATTGCATGCATACTGCATAGAAGCATACCCTTGCACTCCCCAATAGCTGTGGGCAGGTTATGTTAACGATTTGACTATTATATAAGTTATACACAGTTTCAAAACAGGTTAATCTGACTTTTTCTAAAAATAATATATGTAAATAAAAGAAAACTGTATATACGTGTATCATCCATATATAGGTCACTGAAGAACCTGCCAGTGCAGTCTTTCATTAACTGCTCAGGGTAATTCCTGACCAACTTCAAAGCAGTTCCAAGCCACTTAGTGAGACATGCGGTGATCTGCTATTGCGCAATGGCTTATGAGTTGTCAATCTGGACGCTGACCTACTGTATGTTATAGTCCAATATAACACAACTAAGAATTTGGTGACTTTTTCTGCAACCGCTGTGCTTTTTCCATAGCAAACACATCCAATCAGATGTGCCACCTGTGGACAGTATGATAATGAGACACTTCTGGTGGACACAACTATTTTCTGTATGCTCTTCAGTAAATTAGAAGAATATTCCTAGTACACACAGGTGTTAAAA
Source organism: Phyllomedusa bahiana (assembly GCA_025379985.1). Lineage (NCBI taxonomy): Eukaryota > Metazoa > Chordata > Amphibia > Anura > Hylidae > Phyllomedusa > Phyllomedusa bahiana. Next base: position 130,589 of record JAODAL010003714.1, read on the forward strand.
AGCAAAGCATGGTAAAATCTAGCTGTTAAAAAAGCTTTTAAACATTTAAGACTCATATACTAAAAATAATAGCCCATCAAGGAAAGCTTTAAAGGTGTATTCTAATCTCAGACCTCATTGGTGTATCAATATGACATGTCATAAATGTCTGATAGGTGCAGGTCCCACCTCCGGGATCTGGACCTATCTCAGGAATAGGGGTTCACTTACCCCCTGTCCTCATCTGTACCATGGCTGCATAGAATGGTGGCTGGGCAAACAGAGCACTTTCCATTCATTTCAATAGCTGTCCTCCCAACTCCCACCTCCAGATACATCCATTTAACACTATTCTCACATACTTTTCATCAAATCTTAGCTTCCATGACATTTTAAAGAGAACCTGTCACATAGGTTATGCCCCTCTTTTTGAGGACAGCACAAGCTAGTGTCAGACCTGCTGTTTCCAGCGCTGTGTCCCTTATTCTTTAAGATACTCTAATTTTAGAGTATTTAATGCTCAAATCTTATTCATGAGCAGGTGTTAGCCCCACCCACCAAATGCTAACCCCACCCACAGACAGTTATTCACATGGTTCTACCTATTCAAAGTAATAGGTTTATTAGTTGAGTTGGGCGGGGCTAGTCTCAGGTGGGCGGGTTTTATAAAAAAAACTGACGCTTCTGGCTGAAAACTGCAGATTTGAGCATTAAATACTCTGAAACTGCAGCATCTTACAGAATAAGGAACACAGCGCTGGAAACAGCAGGTCTGACACTAGCTTGTTCTGTCTTCAGCCAGGGGGGCATAACCTATGTGACAGGTTCTCTTTAAGCACTTGCATGTATAGTCACAAGTTTTGGATGCAATAATATTATATTTGATATGACCACTACAATAGCAAAAATTCTGAGGATTTGTCAAGCATGATATAGTTGCCATGAACACAATAAACACATTTGTAATACAATAGTTAACGGTGTATGTTCTCTGCAGCTAGCTAAATCTCAGTGTCTGTTTTCCTCTAATTAATCACCTTATTTGTCGGCTTTGAAGAACAAGCCAAAATTACCAATATATGTGCTCTGTCAGCTATACCCTGAACTGGGAATTTTCTCACTTTGAAAGGCTAAGAGACGTCAAGCGTGTGTTGTCTCAACTGCATTATGCTTGTATGGACTACACCAAGTATGTTTCTTCTTCCCTGCAACATTTTATAGGATCTTATAAGACCAGCATCATATGGCAGTAATAAGGCAGCATTTCAGGGTATGTATTAATACGGCTTTCACACTATTCTCCTGAGCCTATAATTTGACCTCAATTCAGGTTAGCAGAGCCCCAGGGGTTTCAAATGTTGCAGCTATATTAAAGAATCGTGTCAAACATATTGGCCTCACCACTTCTCACCATATTACCTTTCTTACTATGTCTATTTTAGTCAAAATGTGTATTGTTCATGAAATAACAATTTTTGGGCATCTTTTGTTTTAACTCTGTTGTGCTGTTCCTCTGTTAATCCTTCTGGAAATGTATGAACAAGTTGACAACTGAGTGTTAAAATTCTCCTTGTTAAGGGCCGTTCACACGGCTTATTTTGGGCACGGATTGCAGCTGTATTGCGCATCGTACTTCGCTGCAATACAGCTGGAATCCGTCCCAGCCATTACAGTAATCCACAGTTCTTATAGAGAACTGTGGATTCCGTCTCTCCTACCAGCTCGGCGAATCCGCCGCGGGGGGAGAAATTGACATGTTCATTATCCCGGGATACGCGCCGTGGATAATGAAAGTCTATGGGGCCGGCGGGCAGCGCCCCCGCCCCTTATTCAAGCCGTATTGCGGGCGGAATCCGGCTCGCAATTACGGCTTGAATAAGCCGTGTGAACCGGGCCTTAAAGGGGTGTTTCTGACTAGATAATGTTAAACTGTGTGGGGACACAGCCCCAACTGGTAACACCCAGTTGTCAATTTATTCATAAGTGTGTATGAGAAATAACAAGGGAATACAGAACGAAGATTTTCCAAACAGCAATTTCATGGTAGCTTGTTGTAAACACAGTGGGGCATATTTATCAAGGCAAATGCACCAGAATCCTGACAAAATTGCACCAAAAATAATGGTGTGCGTGCTTTATACTACTTTATTATGTTTCACACAATTCTAGACACTTCTGTGCCTTGTCTGACAAGAGGAGTGTGACCTCAGTAAAAGGGGTATGGCTTTGTGGAATGGACCATGGCTTAGTGTATGACACAGTGCACCAAAATTTTGGCACACTTTGTGCCATTAAGTAAGTCAACTTATAAAAGGTGTAAAGTTAGACTAGACAGTTCTACAATGCACCAGATTTATCAATACTATGGCACATTGTAAGGCTATCTAAACTAAGGTTTCACCGACTAAAAGAGAGTATTGATAAATCTGCCCCTATGTTTCCATTTATATAGTAGTTTGTAGCACCCAGAAGTAATACACTGTCAACAACATGTAATCTTTGGTCTTCATTGTTAGGACACAAGCCTTCATTGGTAAGAAAATGTAAAAAGTAGCTCACATCTTCCCTTCCTTCTTCAAGGATGATTTACTTTTGGCTGTTTTTTTTTTTAGCATTTACAGTACATTAAAATACATATAGTTACCCCACACCCCCATCTATCCGTTATACTGTCAGGCCCATGCATTGTCCTAAATGCAGAGAAGCCAGAAACAGTTACTTGGCATGGCATTTGGTCATGTCCCCATGTCTGAGACAAGTTCCATTGATGTCCATTGCTCTTTAAGATTGTCTGATTTTTCATAGTTTTAAACCATGTGCAGGAGGGGTCAGGAATGCCTGTGCGAGCTCTTAAAGAGGCGTCTCTATGGTTAGCCACATTACTTTCCTCATAGCTAATCATTGTATTTTCAAGTGCCAGCTCTCTACTTTTATAACCATGGAATAAAGCGGTACTTCACTGTGGACAGAATAGAAACTAAAATACATGAATCAGTGAAAAATATATATTTTTTTAAAATATATTGTCCCATTTCTCTCCTGATGAGATAATTGAAGTCATAAAGTATTTTAGGTAAACTGATCAGCATGTCATTGAAAGGCACCCTAAGGCTATGTGTGTCAACATCGCGCTTATTTGCGGGATTGCGAAATTAAGCCGTTGTGGTCGGGAGGGCGACGCAGGGGGGCCGGCACACCCTCACCTCGCGTCCATAGACTATCAGTACTAGCGGGAGAGTATACGTCGCTAGAAATGGACATGTCACTTCTCTCCCCCCGCGGCGTATTCGCGAGCAGGGGAGCAGGAGACGTAATTCCATAGTTCTCTATGAGAACTGTGGATTACCGTTAATGAATGGAGGATTTTACAGCCGTAATTCGCCGCAGTTAACGGCACGTTAATCTCCGGACTGAAATACGTCCCATTTTAAGCCGTGTGAACATAGCCTAAGAGATCTTCAAGTAGAGGGGAGCTTCTTTACTTAGGAGACCTAGATCTTATCTCTTCCTTAGCAGTTCCTATTTATGGGGCGTCAGGAGGACAGCGATATTGATTCTGACACGGATATTATTATTATTAGCTATGCCTAGTTATAAACTGAATTAGCATTTGTCTATTTTGGTATATAATAATCAGTACCAGCTGGTTTAGTGTCAACCGCTTTTCTTTACTGCACAGTTTGGTCAGTGCACCTTTCAATGCTTTTGGGATTTATATCTAATTTATATCCCTCTGGTGATCACATGCATGCACTGTATACTCGCTACTCTATCTAACTGGTATGTTTTAGTATTTTGAAAACCCAATAAAACTTTGAGAATAAGAAAATAGTCTTCATCTATCATTTCCTATGGAGGTGTACAGCAATGTGCTAAATATAAGCACGGTCAGAGTTCCAACTTCACCAGCCTCCTTATGTAGCCACATGCATACTACCTTGTTATTAGCAAGGGATAAAGCAGCACAAGTAAAATACACAACTGATACAGCATTAGCTAAGATTTGGCAATTACAATTTTGTATTCCATTAAAAAGAAAGCCATATTATATAGTTCATTATATAGGCTCTGTACTATTGTAATTCAAAAACCTAGTCAATTGTGCTTTATTGGCCAGACGATCGAATACTGGTGTATACTGGATAAACATATGCCAAAATTGGCAAACATGTGTCTCTGTTAGCATGAGTTTACATTGATATTTGCAAAGAAAGAAACCAGCTCACACCAACAAATTCTATAGAATAGTGGCATTTGCTGCACGAAAATTATCAAGAAAAAAAAAAGAATCCACCAAACAGGTCCTACTGAATAGAAAATAATCAAAGACTTTATTATATCATCATTGAAATCAGTTTACAAGCATAAAACATTCACTGACGGGTCTCAAACTTCTTAGACATAGTATCATGAATCGATGCCTGATGCTTTGTGGATTTTAAATGAGTTCAGATCTAGACGAATACATGACTCTTGGCTAGTACAAAAAGGTTTTTTTTCTTATGGACGTTCGAGGTGTAGTACTTGCAATTTTGCAAAAAAAAACCTGTACGTTTGGTCCGATTGTGGATTTGAATATGTATAAAATAAGGTCTTTCATTAACTGCAACACCACTCTTGTTGTGTATGCTATTATCTGGCAATCCTGCAATTTATTGTATATTGGCTGCACCATTTGGAAATTCAAATCCAGAATCGCTGAACATTTATATTCAATACTAAAAGGCAATCGTAATGTGACTGGAGTCACCAGGCATTTCATAGATATTCATGCATCTGATACTAGTGCTTTTTCATGTTTTGCGATTGAGAGGGTTAACAAATCCACTAGAAGTGGAGACTGGCAGAAGGTCCTAATCAATAGAGAGGTGCACTGGATCCTCCGTCCCGATACACGGTTTCCACATGGTATAATGTATAAGTCTGATTTATACTATATTTATTAGGATATGTATATAGTTCACCATTTGTCTGTCTTTGTTTGCCAGTTCATTGGTATTCCCATTTGTTTGTAGTGGTCAGGTGTCTGCATAATTAATCTGATTTTGTGATTGGTCCGCCTTTTCTTTTTAATTATTCCGCCAAATCTGTATGTTATTACATGCTATGACTAAGGCCATGTTCACACGACTTAAACCTGGACGTATTTCAGTCCGTAATTACCCGCTGGAGTGCGCAAATTACGGGCTGAATACGTCCTAGTAACTACGGTAATCCACAGTTCTCATAGAAAACTATGGATTACGTCTCCTCTCCCTGCTCGGCGAATACGCCGAGGGGGGAGATAATTGACATGTGAATTACCAGCGGCGTATACGCGCTGCTGGTAATGAATGTCTATGGGCCGGCGAGGTGCCGGCTCCCCGCTCCCGCCCCCAGCCACATGGCGTAATTGCGGGGCGTAATTACGTCCCGCAATTAAGCCGTGTGAACCTAGCCTAAGGGTCGTCTGACCCGAAACGCGTAAGCGTGTGGTTGTTTTTTAAATCTCAATTTTGTATTTGCCTAATGTCCGCTATAGGCTGTCTTTTTTATATGTTGGAAAAATAAAGGAACATTTTATCCATGATTGAAGTATAATCAGTGCCGTCCTTCCTTCCCTGTTTGGGTTAACTTTGCATGCAGCATACGTTTATCCCGCTTGGCCAGTGAGTGGAGGACTGACACCCATGATAATGCGCTAACAACATATATTTGGTGGTGAGTACCTTTTTGGTTTTTTTGCTGTAATACTAAAGTATATAGATAAATAGCATTTAGCCACTATTCAGACATACACACAGAGCATATTCTTAAAAAAAAATGTGAAGGAGAACGTATAGAATATAAACACATTAAATGTATAAGTCAGAAATTTTTTTACTGCTGTATATGCCATACTTTCAAGCAAATTGTAACCCATGCCTAACAAGGAAAATGGATCTTAAAAAAATTGTAAAAAATCTGTACTAACCAATGTAATTAATTGAGATACTGACATTTTAGGCAGCAGTCATCCTCTGTTTACCACAATAAAGGAAATCTTACAATGTACCGTTCTTAACCATGTGCAACTATACACCTCCCAAACCTAAGACCCTGACAAGTCTGCTTCTTTCAACTCTTTTGAAGATAAGATTGATATTTCTGCTGACTTCTAAATTCTAGAAGCCCCTCAACACACGAGTGTAAGACCACAAACACCTCCCATCAGGCATACACAACACATCATCCCCTGCTAGGTCTGCTTCCTTTGGTTAACACACTTTTCTGTCCCATCTATACCAGTAAGCACAACTATTGCATAATATGTTGGTAAATTTAGCAAGTTAGAGTCCCACTTACTCAGAACGAAATATCAGTTTACATAAGTTAACTAAATATAGTTCTAAATATCATATCTCTGTCTCTTAATATTACCCTGCCCAATGCACTGCCATATTCACTGCAGAACATATTAGACATAAGATCATTGGGGTCATCATGGGCATCATAAACAATGAAAGTCTTAAAAAAATTAAAGACTATGTACATTTTTGTAAAAAAAAAAATGTTGCCCCAACGTATCTAAATTTTAAAAAACGTAACATTGAAAAAAGTCTTTAACGCCTTTCCACCAAAGGGATTCTTGTTTACGTTGTGTTAGTTTTTTCCACCCAAGCTTCCATAATGTTTTATTATTCCATCTACATAGCCGTATAGAGATTTTTTTTTTTTTTTGGAGGACAAGATGTACATTTTAATGGTAGCATTAACTATATATACTGTACTGTGTAATATTCAGGGAAACCAAAAAAAAAAAAATGTTTGTTATGCGGAACATGAAAAAGAATGCAACTGCAGCATTTTTTAAGCAGTTTACATTTTCTGGAGTTCACTATGTTGTTCACATGTTATGTTATATTTATTTTAAAGGTTAGTACGATTCCAGCGATACCAAGGGCGACATGTATGAACGTTGGTGCTGACAGGCCAGTTCTAAATAGCTTTAAGGTAGTGTAGAATGTACCAGAATGTATGAACCTGTTCTTCTGCAGGGCAGACATACAGGCACAGTGTAGTGTCAACATGACAAGTCTGGCTCAGGCAGATCACCTTTAACTTGGTCTGGCTGTTTTAACTGTTCTGCGCCTAGGTTTGGTGTCAAAGAACCATAAATGTGTCTACTTCTATGAATGTGGTGCGACGCCCCCAGAACGCCCCGAATCTTTGGCGCTTAAAAAGTGTATTTGGCGCATTACAAAGGCACTCCAAAGTTTGGAGTGTGCCTGTTCATACATTCTTTTTGTTTCAAAGCACACCAGAAAACTGGCCCCGTTCATACATGTCGCCCCAAATGTGTAGAGTTTTAATTATGTTTTACTATGTTAAAAAAACAACTTCTTTTTTCCATCTACAGACCTGTTTCTTTGCGGGATGAATTATAGTTTTTATGGGTACCATTTTGACATATAGGTTACTTTTTGGTATGTGAAGTTACCAAAAAAACACAATTTAGGTTTTCATTTTTTCAATGGTGTTCACTGTACAGGATAAGAAATATTATATTTGAATAGATGAGACTTTTACTGATGCAGTAAAAGAGTTCTATAGGGCAAGTGTAGTCTGAATTGAACGTTTGCCCTATTTACCGAACGTATACGGTTTCTGCATCAGACAAAAAGTATGAGGCAAAAACAAGATGTGAATGGCGCCTTATATGGCTTTCTATTACACCATGCCTTAGGCAGAGTACAATAGGAATACTAAGATGTCAGCCCATGTCACTGGTATCCAAAGAGGGCCTGTTTGAAAGTTAACAGTGTAAACTACAGTGCAGACTGTTCTTGGTAGGTGGTTTACCCAGGGATTTTAACGTAGAATCCAACGTGTAATCCGTGTCAAACCTCTTGTTAAAGTCCGTCATGTGAACATGGCTTACTGAGGAATATGAAAAATGGGGAACTGCTTGTGCTCAATTTTTGTTACATTAATATTTTGCAACACGTAAGAAAGTCCATGTGATTGTTAAAAGATCTTTTCTTAATCAGATTTAAGCCATGTCAATCAGATCCCAAGAACACAGGAATTTTCTTCTTGGTAAAGAACTGGACGCATATGACGATTTCTCTCTGTTGAGATGAATGGGAATTATTGAAACCTATAAATCAAAGCTATATCTACACTGGAATCCTCCTGTTCATGATTATCGTGTTATGAAAAGTCTGGCTGAAACCCTATAAAGGTGACTCACTGGCAGACCCCTTTAAGTGTATTATAATTTGTGTATAAACTCTCAAACCAATAAAGATAAAAAAGCAAAATAAATCTGAGGAGAATTGAGGAATTTCGTTTTATCCATATCTCCAAATAGCCCCATTGAATGAGAGAGGAATTAACTCTGCAACGCTACAGCTATTATTAAACCCCTAGGACACAATTACATCGACCTTATGTTTGAATCATACAGATGGTATATGCATCTGTATGTATGTATGTATATATAATACACTGCTCAAAAAAATAAATACCACATCCTAGATCTCAATGAATGAAATATTCCAGTTTCCATTCTTTATTCATTACATAGTGGAATGTGTTGAGAACAATAAAACATAAAAATGATCAATGAAAATCAAAACTAATATCCCATGGAGTCTGGATTTGGAATATTTAAAACAAAAGTAGAAAAATCTAATTTCAGGTTGATCGAACTTCAGTGGAAATGTCGCAAGACAAGAAAATGAGGCTCAGTAGTGTGTGGCCTCCACATGCCTGTATGACCTCCTTACAACAGCTGGGCATGCTTCTGGTGAGATGGCGGATGTTCTCCTAATAGGGTCTCCTCCCAGACCTGGACTAAAGCAACTCAACTCATGGACGGTCTGTGGTGCAGCGTGGCAGTGGTGGATGGAACAAGACATGATGTCCCAGATGTGCTCTATTGGATTCAGGTCAGGGGAACGGACAGGCCAGTCCATAGCATCAATGCCTTCATCATGCAGGAACTGCCACATGAGGTCTAGCATTGTCATGCATCAGAAAGAACCCAGGGCTCACTGCTCCTGCATATGGTCTCACAATGGGTTTGAGGATCTCATCCCAGTGCCTAATGGCAGTCAGGATACCTCTGGCTAGCACATGGAGGGCTGTGCGGCACTCCGAAGAAATGGCTCCCCATACTATTACTGATCCACTGCAAAACCAGTCACGCTGCAGGATGTTGCAGGCAGCAGAACATTCTCCATGGGGTCTCCAGACTCTGTTTTTCACATGTGCTGAGTGTGAACCTGCTCTCATTAATGACACAGCCACAGCTAACCTTCTTTCCACAGCTCGCATTGATGTACCATCCTGGATAAGTTGTTTTATGTGAGCAATTTCTGTGGGTTGTAGACACTGCCTTATGCTACCTCTAGGGGCAATGACAATGACAAAATGCAAGTGACCAAAACAGCAGCCAAAAAGAATGAGAAAAGAGAAAGGGTCTATGGTCACCACCTACAGCACCACTCCTTTATAGGGGTTGTCTTGCTAATTGCCTATCATTTCTATCTGTTGTCTGTTCCATTTGCCCAACAGCAGGAGAAATTGATTCACAATCAGCGTTGAGTCATTACTGGACAGGTTGATTTCAAGTGATTGACTTGTGAGTTACATTGTGTTGTTTAAGTGTTCCATTTATTTTTTTTTGAGCATACATATCATCACATATGTGATCTGTATGACGCAAACATAATGTCAATTTAACCCCTTAAGCCGAACGCCTGAAAAGTAGTTAATGACCAGAACATTTTTTTAGTTTTGGCCTCCTTGCATTTAAACAGTTGTAACTTTTTTATTTTTTCAATGACGCAGTTGGATGAGGCCTCGTTTTATTCAAGACAAGTTTGTACTTTATAAGGGAATAGTTTAAGTCACTGATAAATAATTGCAGTATTTTTTTTTTTTTTTCCAAAAATTTTTTTAGTTTTTTCATTTTTTTTTTTTTTACACCATTAACATTTCACACTTAATAACTTGTTAGATTAATTCTACAGGTTATTACGGTCGTGTGGATACCAAATATGTGTAGGTTTTTTTGTGCGTGTAATTTATGTACAATTATTTTTATTAAATATTTATTTTTATTTTATATTTATTTTTTAATTCTTTTTTTTTACACTTTTTATGTTTTTTTTGTACTTTTTTTTTGACTCCCATGAAGGGAGAACTGTTTAACATTTTGAAAAAATTTTTTTTACACTTAGTAATGTAATTAGCATATTCATATATGCTAATACATGCTAATCTGTGTCAGTCTGACACAGGCAGTGATTAGGACAGCACACAGTGCGTCCTAATCACTGCTTCATACACAGACAACTCTGGGGCCACGCTAGGTCCCCAGAGCTGACTGTGCAGCCGTTCCCCGGCTCTGTCGGGTCACCGGGTGTTCCGATCACCCGACAGAGCAGGGGATCCCTTTGATTGCGCTGCGGTAACGCACCGCCGCAATCAAAGGGTTAAAGCATCGGGTTGCGGAGGTTTTCTCCGCTCCCCGAGGCTCGCAGGACATGCTCTGGGATCAGGGCTGTGTAGCACAGCCCCGATCCCAGCGCATCTGCGGCGCCGGGCGCCGCAAACCCCGTTGTCTGCAGCGACGTCAAAAGACGTCGCTGCAGATGAACGACCCGCACCGGCCGCCGTCAAAAGACGGTGCGCGGTCGTTAAGGGTTAATAATAATTTCTAGCTGAGCCTGTTTTAGGGACATGGTTTAAGTAATGTAAGGGTTTAAACAGCAGGGTAGAAGTCTACAGAGCCCTAAAAGGTTAAGGTTTGTCAGTAAGAAACATAAATAAGCTCCTGTGCTGCTGATGAGACACAGCAGAGAGTGACCATTCTAGCCAGGGCTCTAAAGCCTGTTAAAGCAGAGAAATGTGGTCAGTAACAAGAGAAGCTTGTGTATACAAGCAGGATATAAGAACTGTTTTAGCTCTGAAGAGAAGTAAAATCAGAACAGCAACGTATTTGGCAATAGTTCTTATTTATTTTTGCCTACATGTTTAAAGTCAATCAATGTGATACCCCTTTAATACCCCTTTAAATCTCATAGTGTGGTTCTATGGGGTTTCATAGTTTGTATTCACACTAAGGCTATGTCTACACTGCATCAGAGAAAAAACGGCCCCAAAAGTGGCCGTTCTTTCTCTGATGCAGGACCGCGGCTTTTGTCACGCTTTGTGCAAAAGCCGCGGTCGCTTCTCGTTTTCCCGACGCCCCCCATACAATAGCATTGTATCGGAAGACGTCAAGAAGACGAGAAGCACCGGCGTATTATACAACATGTTGTATAATACGCCGCTGCCGAAAGACGGGCAGAGAAAAGACGAGCTGTGTAGACAGTAACTCGTCTTTTCTATTGCCGTCTATGGCACCATACTGACGATCGTATCTCTGGCGCTTTTAAAAAACGAAAAGCGCCGGAGATACGATTGTAATCCTGTGCAGTGTGGACATAGCCTAATAGTAGACACATGCAGATGCATGTACCTTGCAGCAAATTTATATGGATGTATTCACTCACCTCTTGGTACGTTCTCTGTGTTGTGGAAAGCTGAGGCATTAACAAAAGAAGGACCCAGCAGTAAAAACATATCATTGAGCATAATCCTCCATGTTCCTGTCATGTCTGCCATTAGTGAGACATTTGCAAGACCTTAAATACATCAGTGCATACTTATATGGTACATCTAAGGTAGGAGTTCTTCCATACAAGCATACAGCAGATGTGTCTAAAGCAGGTGAGCTTCCATACAAGCATACACCAGTAGAAGTGAGCAAGTCTACAAATGCTGCACGTGAAAGATAAGCTTTTTGTAAAATAACAAATGGAAACCTCTATATATATAGTATGTGAAAATGAATATACACAGATAACAATAGATCTGCTTAACAGATTTATTGAAGAACAGATGCATACATTGCCGTGTCTTTGTATACGTTCTTAGCATATTCATTAATGGATACCCTTACATTCATCCCCCTTACACATGCAGCGTACGGTTTGTCTGGAAGCAAAAGTGTTTCACAAAGATGTCAAAATGTTTTCATTCTCACTGTGGCTGATTATTGGGGTGCTTCATTACCGTGAGCAGCTTTACATATGCAGCGTGATGATGATGATTAGAGGGTGCAGATTAGTTACAGAGATCAGCATAACACGGATTATGCTGATCCTTGTAGACGAGGTGATGAAGGGGGAGGCGTTATCTCTGCTACTGAAAAAAATGTATGTGAACTACGTCTGGCAAAATATAAATAGCACAAGAAGAAAAGGCCTCTGCAGAGTGTGCCAACAAAGAAACAGGCACAAACTAATATTGGTTCTCAAGTGTATTAAAGCATCATAGTAATAATAATACAGTAATCAGGATGTCCCACTCAAAAACAGGGATTATTAATTGCCTTCTGCCGTCATGTCTTTAATACTATATTTAGTCTTTTCTTGCGTTGGGGCAGCACACGTTAATGGCTCTAATATTCTGTACAAATATTGTATGTGGTCACCCAGGTTTCCCAGCACCTGCATTCTTAGGCTATGTCTACACAGCACACAGAAACGACAGTTTTTTCCTCGTTTTTTGTTTTCTAAAAATGCTGAAAAAAACAACTGAAAACAGGTCCCATAGACTTTAATAGCAAAAACATTCTGTTCCTTCCACAGAATGTATTTTCTGCTCCAGGTCGTTTTTTTGAAACATGTTGCAAAAAAATGACAGAGCAGGGTAGAAACTTTACTATTGGAGTCTATGAAAAATGTTTTTTGCCATGTTTGTTGCGATTTTTTTTTTTTGCAGAAATCCACAGCATTTGCATTTCTGCAAAAAAAGAACCAAAAGATGCATAAAAAAAAGCACCAAAAACGCAAAACGTGGTCATTTTTTTGAGCTGTTTTTGACATGCACTGGACAAAAAACTCAGTTTTATGAATGGTTTTAGGATTTGGTTTTCAGTGAGTTTTTTGTCCAATGCTGTGTAATAATAATAATAATAATAATAATAATAATAATAATAATAATCTTTATTTCTATAGCGCCAACATATTTCGCAGCACTTTACAAATTCAAGAGTAAACATACAGTCATTACACATTACAATCTATTAGGGTGTATGGGTGAAACATACGGTAAGAAGTGCCAAGTTTACAATGGTCCGCCATGTTTCATAAATAGGGGGTGGTTACATGAAAAATGGATGAACCTGCCCACCCAGACTGTACATCTATATACAGATAAGTACCTGTGAGTGCCCAAGTGCATGGAGTGACAGATGTGTGTGATAGCAGTTTAGGGATCTTGGTGGGCCAGACCGAGAAGATGTATTTTCAGGGCCCTCTTAAAACTGTGAGGGTGTTGTAATGTGCCTGATCGCCCGCGTAGCAAATTCCAGAGAATTGGTTCCTCACGTGTGAAATCTTGTAGGCGGGCATGGGAGGTTCGGATGATTGAGGAATGTAGTCTGATATCATCAGCAGAGCGGAGAGAGCGGGTAGGGTGGTAGACAGAGACTAGGGAGGAGATGTAGGGAGGAGCAGCGCTGTGGAGCTTTATGGTGAGAGTGCTGAGTTTATACTGTATCCTGTACTGGATGGGCAACCAGTGCAGTGACTGACACAGGTAGAGGCATCAGTATAGCGGCTGGAGAGAAAGACAAACCTGGCTGCTGCATCAGGACAGATTGGAGAGGGGAGAGTTTGCAGAGAGGGAGACCGAATAAGCAAGGAGTTGCAGTAGTCAAGACGAGAAAGAATAAGAGCAGTAATGAGAGTTTTGAGTCGTTTCCACAGTGAGAAATGGACGGATATTGGAGATATTCTTGAGGTGCAGGTGACAAGGGATTGGATATATGGGAGAAGGTCAGATCAGAATCAAATAAAACCCCTAACAGCGGGCCTGCTGCCTAGGAGAAATGGTGGTACCACATACAGAAACAGAAATAGCAAGGGGAGGGGGGGGTTGGTTAGTAGATGGCGGAAAGACAAGAAGTTCAGTCTTAGTGAGGTTTAGTTTCAGATGGAGAGAGGACATGATGTCAGAGACAGCGGACAGACAGTCACTGGTGTTTTGTAGCAAGGCTGGAGTGATGTCACGGGAGGAGGTGTATAATTGGGTGTCATCCGCATAGAGATGGTACTGAAGCCAAATCTACTGATGTTTGTCCAATGGGGGCTGTGTACAATGAAAAGAGGAGAGGACCTAGAACTGATCCCTGAGGAACCCCAACAGCAAGAGGAAGAGGAGAGGAGGTCGAACCAGAAAACGAGACACTGAAGGAGCGGTCAGCACACCTGGAACATCGCTGGAGAAAACGAGTCTGAGGTGTGTGCCAAGGCTGCGGGCGTCTGACTCTGGTGGTGCGGTGTGTGAGTGGTGCCAACATGTCCAGGGTGGTTGTGAGAGTTTCATTGTAACGTTTGACAGCCTGTCTGACAGGAGAGGGGGGAGATGGGGCAGTGAGGACTGTATGGTGTCTGTGAGTTCCTGAGAATTAATGGAGCGGATATTTCTGTATGGATGATGGGCAGGTTTCTCCAGAGAAGGCTGAGAATTAGTGATAATGAAGGAGATAAGATTGTGGTCAGAGAGAGCATAAGGAGAATTAGTGAAGTTAGAAATTGAGGAAAGATGACAGAAGACCAGATCCAGAGAGTTCCCATCCTTGTGGGTTGGGGAGTCAGTAAACTGCAAGAGGCCATGAGAGGAGGTTAATGAAAGAAACTGTGAGGCAGAAGGAGACATGGGGTCATCAATGGGATGTTGAAATCACCCATGATGAGAGTGGGCATTTCAGAAGAGAGGAAGTGTGGGAGCCAGGCGGCAAAATGATCCAGAAACTGCGGGGAGAGCCGGGGGGTCTGTAGACAACTGCGACTCTGATGGAAAATGGCTGAAAGAGTCTGAGGGTGTGGACCTCAAAGGAGGGTAAAGTGAGGGAGGGTGCAGGAGGAAGGACCTGGTAAGTGCAGTGTGGAGAGAGAAGTATGCCAACTCCTCCACCCGGCCTGTTCTCAGGTCTGGGGGTGTGGGTGAAGTGTAGCCCACCGTATGTGAGAACTAGGCTTACAGTATGTTCACATGGCATCTTGCGGCGCGTACCTGTGCGCGGCGCAAGACATCGTGTGTTTAGAAGAATGCGCTAAAAGTGCTGGAGGGGGTTATGGTTCCCGGCCAGCCCAATTCACTTTCATTATCTCTGCCGCGTATATGCTGGAAAGAAGTGACATGTCATTTCTTTCTGCCGGTGTTCAATACGTGGCGGGAAGATGAGAGGTAATCATAGCTGTCTATGAGAGCTATGATTACCATAAATAAAAGGGCGTATTGCGCATTGCAGCGCAATTACACCCCGAAATACGTCCTGAAAGACGCAGTGTGAACATAGGCAATGTTACGTTCTCCTCTAATCCATCTATCCCACATCTGCCTTTGTAAAATTGGAAGATCAGAGTGAATGAATGGTGCAGAACATGAAGTTTAAGGCTATGTCTCCACTGCACATGAATACAATCATATTTTCAGCGCTTATAGTTTTTTAAAAGCTCCGAAGATACAATTGTTCCTGCAGCCCCATAGGCGTCAATAGAAAAGACGAGCTGTAGTCTCCACAGCTCGTCTTTTCTCCTCTCGTCTTCTGGCACCGGCATATTATACAACATGTTGTACATTACGCCGGCGCTCTTAGTTTTCTTGCCGTCTTCCCATACTATACAATTGTATGGGCGACGTAAAACAACCGAGAAGCGACCGTGTTTTTTGTACAAAGCGTGACAAAAACCGCAATCTGGCATCGGGAAAAAAACCAGCCGCTTTCGGGCCGTTTTTTGTCCGATGCAGTGGAGACATAGCCTACAGCTGTACTGGAAGATAGTTATTAACATTAAACAAAATAAGTGGAAGGAAGATTTTATGTCTATATATGTATTAACAGGCATCACAAAATCTTTGTTTCTGACTGAGTGGAGAAAGGGCCCATAAATATTTTTTATTTATTCCAAATCAAGCTGTAATCTTTCCTCCTGAAATGGTTAACAGTACAGAATACACACACACACACACACATATATATATATATATATATATATATTCAGTGGGTGAAATAAGTTTTGAACACATCACCAAGGTGCTATTGACATGAAGTTCTCGCCAGATGTCGGTAACGACCGATAAAATCCACGCAGACAAAGAAGTCAAACCATGGAAGTCTACAAATTAACTTATGCGTAATGATGAGAAATGACACAGGAAAAAAGTATTGGACACATGACAAGGTACAATAAACCATGAAAAGTCATGATACCAACTGAAATCTATCAGTAATTAGAAAGCAATCCTGCCACTAAGTGAAAAATATCAGATGGTTCAACTGATGGCCTATAAAAAGGTGTCTCATTACCAAGGTGCCTCACAAGAAACCTCTCATGATGGGTAAAACCTGTGAACTGTTTCAAGACCTTCGCACCTTTATTGTTGCAAAACATACTGATGCCGTTGGTTACAAAAGAATTTCTAAGCTACTGAAGGTTTCAGTGAGCACTGTTGGGGCCATATTCCAGAAATGGAAAGAACATCATTTCATCACAAACTGGCCATGACCAGGTGCTCCTCGCAACATTTCAGAGAATGGAATAAAAAGAATTATCATGAGTTGTCCAAGAACCAAGGACCACCTGTGGTGAGCTACAGAAAAACCTGAAAGAAGCAGGTACAATTGTTTCAAATAAAACAATAACATGCACTCAACCTCCATGGTCTGCATGCAGGATCCCCACGCAAGACTCCATTGCTTAACAAAAAGCAGGTTCAAGTGCATTTAAAGTTTGCTCTACAACATTTCAGTCTGTGAAATACTGGAAGAATTTAGTCTGGCCAGATAAGACCAAAATTTAACTTTTTGGATGCCATAAAAAACACCATGTTTGGAGGTCAAAAGGCACTGTATACCATCCCAAAACACCATACCTACAGTGATGTTTAGAGGTGGGAACATCATGGTGTGGGACTGTCTTTTAGAATACGGCCCTTCATATAAATGAAGGGAGGATGAATGGGTAAATGTTCCGAGACATTCTTGATAAAAATCTGCTTCCATCTACCAGGATGATGAAGAAGAAATGTGGGTGGACATTTCAGCAAGACAATGATCCCAAACACCAAGCCAAGAGAACTCTCAGTAGGTTTCAGAGAAAGTAAATAGAGCTTCTAGAACGGCCCAGCCAATCATCTGAGCTCAATCCAGAATCCAACAGAAAATCTATGGAAGGAACTAAATCTCAGAGTTCATGGAAGGAGAACACGAAGCCTTCAGGATATGAAGAGTGTTTGTATAGAAGAAAGGGCCAAAATCCCATCTGATCAATGCAGGCCACTAGTTTCTCCATACAGGAGGTGTCATCACCAACAAAGGCTTTTGCACAATATCTTAAATACATTTTAGTAGGCGGTTTTGTTCTGACTCAATAACTCGGCTGTAAGTGTGCGGCTCTCTGAGATTACTTTTCTTAGTACATCTGTATTGGACCAGGACTGAACCAAGAACATTGTCAGACAGTGTCCACTCGACTGAAGAGGCATGTAAGAAGAATCCAGGTTTATTTCAAGCTGAACTTCTTGTAATTATGCACAAAACATTAAGTGAACAGATAACACTTATGCCAGACCTGATAAGCATCAACTGGACCCTAATTGGCAGACACCATCTGACTAGAAGAAATGGGCAGTTGATGACATCAGAGCCTGTTGATGACATCAGGAAATCAAGTGGGACAACTCTAGAAAGAGGAAAACTAGACACAGAAATATAACAATAATGTGGCGGTATATGAACCACACATATTGTGGGACATGACAGTATTCAATACTTGACATTCACTGTGTCATTTCTCATTATTACACATAATTTCTGGATATCTATGGTTTTATTTCTTTGCCTGTGTGGATTGGATGAGTTGTTACCAACCTCTGGTGAGAATTTCATGTCACCTTTAGAAATATATTTATATAGAAACTTAGTGGCGTGTTCAATGCTTATTTCTGGTACCATAACATGGGGTAACCTACATTACCAAAAGGAAAAGTGATGTGGAATATGGCACTGAAGTGACGCCACACTGGGAGCACCGTTGGACCAGGAGTGCTGCAGAATCGTAAATTAACCCCTAAGGCAATGTTCACACGGCTTATTTGCGGGGTGTAATTACACCCTGCAATTACGCCGTGTGAGCGGGGGCGCGGCGGGAGCGGAGGGCCGGTGCCTCGCCGGCCCATAGACTTTCATTACCAGCGGTGCGTGTATGCCGCTAATAATTCACATGTCACTTATCTCCCCCCTCGGCGTATTCGCCGAGCAGGGAGAGGAGACGTAATTCATAGTTCTCTATGAGACCTGTGGAGTACCGTAATGACTGGGACGTATTCCAGCCGTAATTCCTGCACTTCGGCGCGTAATTACGGACTGAAATACGTCCCAATTTAAGCCGTGTGAACATTGCCTAAGGCTCCCTGAAAAACGCTAATGCTAATTTATGGTTACAGACATGGTTTGGGCGTAGGATTAGAGGGGAAAAAATCTGGATTTGGAATGTCCCAAACCTGAACTTTTCACAAGCCAAGCCAAGTCCAACCAGGGTCAAGCTGAAAAGGCACCTATTTGAGCCATACTAGTTGTCCTTTCTAACCCATTTCTCATCTCCATGGCAATAAGACATTGAAGGAGAACCCTGGCATTCTCACACTGTATATAAAAATCCTTCATTTACTCTAAGGCCATGTCCCCACGGCACGGGTTTTCGGCCGGTTTTTCAGCCGGTTTGCGGTTTTTCAGCTCGCCTGAAAACCGGCCAAAAATGAGCACAATTGTGCTCTATGGAAAACCCGTGCAGCAGTCCCCACTGCACGGGTTTTCCGCCCGGCGGTTCTGTCGCCGGCGGTTCGGCGGCAAAACATTGAACATGCACTATCTTCCGTCCGGTTGCTGCTCAATGGGAGGGGGGGGGGCTGTTCTCCGCTCATCGCAGAGAAACGCCGCCCCCCCCCCCTCCCGCGGCCATGGGGACGGGCGCAGAACAGGACAAATACCGGCCGACAAACCGACCGGTATTTGTCCTGTGCCGTGTGAACACGCACTAATATCATAGAAGGTGAAACCAAAAGCCATAAAATATTAGAAACGATTTTTCTTGGTATTTTTGTACTAGTAACACTTGCACTTGACTATAAATTCATATGAGTTACCTCTATATGTACAAGGGCAGCGAGTAGTGATTTGCTTGTGAACTTTTACTTTTAGCATCACCGTATCTGAAATCAGAGAGGCAAAGTTTGCTTTTCCGCTGCATTCTTACAATAAAACATGGCAAGATGCAACAGTTAGCAGTTATATATACTGCCACAGGAAATGTTTTCTTATGATACAACAATAAAGATCTTTTCCTAAGTAGGTAGAGAGCTTCAGAAGTGAGGAGCAATGAATTTTTATATGCGAGACAGCTTTACAGACTTGAATCATCACCACATTGTTAATGTCATTCTCATCACAGTCACCTTCAACTCTGCAGTGTTAAAAGACAAATCTGTAACATAACATAATTGGTGTTTTTCCAGAGTCTATATACTCTCCCAACCCTTTCCTAGTCTTCATGTGTTTAATACAGTTTGAAATCAATTACAATACCATTTCCAAGCAAGTTTACTACTTTGGCCACACACCTGCTGCTAAGACAAGTTACTAAAGTATATTAGGAAAATACATAAACAGCAATTTTTTAGTATTCTGCCATTCCCTAACCGGAGTTGTCTGGTTCATATAACAATTGAATAACAAGACACTGGTTCCCAATGAAATAAAAACATCCTGTAGTCACCTCCCTCCTCACCTCCATTTCAGTGCGGTCTCTTTCCGGTCTTCTGTTTACTTTCTGTTCTCATCCCAACGGGACATCACCCCTATAGCCATTGATTGGCGTGCCCCTCCTTTACACATGGCTGGGATGACGGGTAGGTGAAAGTAGGCGACTGCTAACTTCATCCCAGACAGGAAGGGGGCGCAAATAGGTATGGAGTGGGCTGAATTTTACATTGGGAGGGAAGGGGTGAGGCGCTACATGACTTATTTGCCTAGGGCACCAGAACACCTTGTCCCAGCCCTGGCTTTTACATCACTGTTTGAAAGTGACCATCAGCAAAATGGAGGAGAGGAGGAAGGTGAGTATAGGCTTTTTTATGTTTTGGGCACCATTAGCTAATTATTGAATTTTTCGGTGATCTGGATGAACCCCTTTAAGGATAAAGGTCAATGACAACTTTTTGTAGCTCAGATCCTCTCAAATTTGACAGCTGCAGTACAGGGATTGCGGACTGCAGCTGTTACCTGGGGCAAGACCAAGGATTAGGTGGAATTAGAGGCTACCTAGGCTATCAGTAGGGGAAGGAGGCATAATTTATGGATAAAAAAAATAATGTGCTGTCTTTAAATCTTTTTGTACAACCATCTAAATGATGTATTTAGGTTTCTGATAGTGCTGCTTTATTTGTCTCATACTCCTTGGTAACCTACAAAATATATGCAGGGGACCGTACAGGTTAATTGGAAGGGCGTCTCACAGTAGAATTGAACAACAGGGGTTTGCTTATTGTAATTTACCATGGAGACACATACAGTAGGTCTGTATAGAAGCTGTAGAAACAAAATGAAAAGACATCTCTAACCAAGGTTTATTACAATGTTTCTTCATTTCCTTTTCTTAAATGCACTGGAGAAATTTTAAAAATGGTTGCAATGGTAGACATCACCTTAAAACATTATTTGCAAGACTTTACAAAGTTACTTAGCCTTTTCTGAGAAATGTTTTAAGAGTAAAAGAGTAAAAAGGTGTAAAAATAATTTAAGTCACATAATTCATTTAAGACCATTTATGACAAGACTGAGGCACATCTCCGTCGCTTCCAAACCAGCGAAACCTTATATTACGTGTATTGGGAAGCTGAGATTATCATTTAGCCTGGGTTTACATGTAGTGTGCCATTTACTGTACAGTACAACCACATGCGTTTTTCTGATTATTGGATGTGGTTTTAACAGATAAAGCCAACTTGTTTTGATTATTAAAATCCACCCATACTACCACTACATGAGAACCCACCCTGAGAGATAATAAATATAGTCCTGCTCCATTCAGGAAAGTAGTCTACTGTATAATGGTCCAGTCCAGGAAGGATTCAATATTTTGCTTCACAGCACATCCTAACCTATTACAGCACTGACATAAGGAGTTATGCTAGGTTAACATCTCCGTTGGAGATTCCATTCTGAGTCTTCATTGCAGAGTCTATCAAAAATGGAGAAAATAGTACAACTGGTAGTGCTATTTTATCCATTAAGATGACAGATACCATGACAGAAACCCGATAGACCCCACTGTAGTTAATAAGGTCTGTTGGGCGCCATTGGTGTCCATCCTGTAGTGGATCTGGTGCTGCCTCTGTGACAGAGGCTGCAAGCGGAACCTCTGATGCAGATGTGAACTGGGTGTTATTGACTTCTATATCAGGAGCAATGTAACCAAAAGAGGGTGTATAATTAAAACTTTACATTTAATGATATACATAAAATCATTGTGCTATATACCCATTAATAAATATAAACCATACCATCGTGCAAAAAATTAAACTTTCTTACTGAGCGGATGAAAGTCACATTTCAATGATAGTCCAGAACCACAGTATTGGGCCAGACAAAGTGGTGCAAAACTCCCTATAACAACCTACTTTGCCTATCTAGCCCTAATTGCCTAACACCAGGGTTACCACCTCGATGAGGCAACCGCATCCAGAACTTGTCCCTGACATACTCTGGAACCTATACTATCCCTATGAGTAACTTTTATCATCCAAACATGTTTTCATGTACCACATACATTTCATCAGAGGTCTACATTTATAGGAGATACACACCAAATTACACAATATTCAATATGAATGTCAGATCCCAATAATGACATAGCTTGAAGATGGTAAAAATAATAAAAGGAGCAAGCATATGGTATAGTAACCATTCACAAATAACTCCAGACGAAGCGTATGGTTATATTCCCCTTAATAAATTCAGCCCCAGATAAGAATGTATAGCACAAGCAAACACCTTTTGTTACGTATCTCTAAAGCAAAGTTACTCACCCTCCATCCTTATAGAAATGCCACACTAAAGAAGCTAGCAGTCTGCAAAATGCCAAACTTCCAATGCCACCACCCAAAGTGTACAGAGGTGTAGTATACTCTGAGTCCCCATTCTTTTGAACCATGATTAAATGTGATAGACAGTCAGTGAAGTCTTTTGGGTGCCATTGGTCCCTATCGTGTGACAGATCTCCCACTGGAAATGATACTTCAATTATAAACAGAGCTTAAAAGGGTTTTCCCATCACATTATTTCAGGTCTCAGGCTAGCTCATAGCTCCCTAAAAGTCATCCTCATAGAACAGGGAGATGGTCGCGCTTGCGCAGTTCTCACCGATCATTTCTATGAGAGTTCCAAATGCAACCATGTGATTGTTCTAGTCTTGCTTGTGTAATTCCAGCCTGTATCTAGATTTTTTGAAATTTGAGTTTACTACTACAACAGGAACTACAACTGCAGATGAAGCAATACTCAGGTTTGACATAGTAAAGATAATATATGAAGTAATAACCTGCAATCTTTCACTACAGAAATACTTCATTTGCCTATTAGATAACTATTTGTGAGCTAAAAGCTATTTTTGTCTCTTAGTTCCATGGAATTATACATTTAGGAAGTACTTTAACCGAATAATCAGACCTTTTGTGTGAAATAAGTAGGCGACTTGATTTACTGTGACGTCAGCTAGAAGCTTCAAACTTTCCCATTTCTAGGGATGAGTAAGCACTCGTGTCATAACTAATGTGTCTCGAGAAGGGGTTGACAGAGAGAATTCCCTTGCCCTCTCACTTAGCAGAATCCTTTGTTGGCAGACCACAATACTTTGTGACCGACGTACAATAACGTGCAGTCGTGAGTTCACAGTCTCCTGTGTGAATCACAAAGTCCTACAATAATAAATATAAAATTACCATCAAGAGTGTAAGAGTAAAGCTAATGTACAACCACAATGACTTTACAACTCTTTGAAAATGTAACACAACACATATGTAAAAGACTTTTTTTCTAGTTTCAGTATTATTATTCATGTACTGTTTTTTTGGAGGTCCCACTAACTGGTAAAGTTTGCATAAAAAGGTACATAATCAAAAGTAATAAAACATCTTCCTATCATTAGATACGTTATGCCCCATTCTATTTTTATAAACAGGGGTTCAAAAGTTACTATTCGGGAATTTACTAAGGCGGGTATGTTAGGTTATCAGCATACAACAGTCACAATTTTTGTGATTCACATCACACTTTTGCAAAAATTAGTGACCTTTTGCCCCTTTCTTTACACCAAAAACTGACAGAAATTATAGTGTAAGGGCATGTCCCCACGGCAGAAAGCAAATACCGGTCAGATTATCCGACCGGTATTTGCTCTGTTTTTGCAGCCGTGCACACAGCTGTTTGCGGAGAAAAGCCCTTCCCCTTCACATTGACATGTTCATATTCTGCCCAAAAACAGAGGAAGAATTAACTCGTTCAATATTTTTCGAACCGCCGACGGTCTAAAAAAAAACACCCAGCGGAAAACCCGTGTCCGGGTTTTCCATAGAGGTCACTGATAAAGTTTGACAGCCAGTTTATAGAAGGTTTTCAAAACCGAAAACCGGCTGTAAAACCAGCTGTAAAACCAGTCATGTGGACATGCCTTAAGGGCATGTCCCCACGGCACGGGTTTGCGGCTGGTTTTTCATACGGTTTGCGGTTTTGCAGACCGTCTGAAAAGCAGGCCGCAAACGAGCACAACGGGCTCCTGTGCAAAACCCGTACAGCAGTCCCCACTGCACGGGTTTTCCGCCCGCGGGCCGTCCGAGAGACATTCAACATGCACATTCTTCCATCCGGTTTTCGGACGGAATATGTGCAGTGAATGTGAAGGGGGAGAAAAGCCGTCCCCTCCGCGGCCGTGTGCACGACACACAAACCGGACAATTACCGGTCGGATAAACCGACCAGTATTTGTCCATTGTCGTGTAAATGTACACC
Organism: Phyllomedusa bahiana; assembly: GCA_025379985.1. Classification (NCBI taxonomy): domain Eukaryota; kingdom Metazoa; phylum Chordata; class Amphibia; order Anura; family Hylidae; genus Phyllomedusa; species Phyllomedusa bahiana. The sequence goes on from JAODAL010003714.1 coordinate 154,716, forward strand.
AAAACATAGCTAGTGCAGATTTAAGTTTGTGGCACACAGACCGCCAAAGATACTCTTAATCCATATGGCACACTTTACTCTAGTGTTTGAATTAAACATTATATGAAACATTGGTTTTAATACATTTTCCCTGTATGTTTTGCAAAAGTGACTATATTCAACCCTTTCATATCTAGATGTTATTTTAAACAATGTTTGCCAAGACATTTAGCTCACAGTCTGCTTATATCGAGATTTCATTTCCCAAAATTGAGAAGTGATCGTTCCTTAAATTATGTGGTTATATTTGCACTTTTAGCATATGTTCACACTAAAGATTTTAACATGGAATTCAGCATGGATTCCACGTTGGATTCCACATCAAAATCTGAATGCAAAATCCTATGTCAGTACAGATGACAAGTCACTTTTTTGACACAGAGTCCACTCAGATTCTGTATTGGAAAGCCCAAAAGAGTCAAAAAGTAACAAAAAAAATCTGCCTTGAAAGCTGCAGATTTTAGAACCTTATTCTGCATTTGATTTTCTGCGTCAGGAAGATCCAATGTGTGAACAAACCCTTAAAGTATGCATCATACATTGTCATGATATATGATTATTTACTATAGTTATACAAGGTATACAAACCTTGTTAACTTGGAAACTACTTTTTTTTTTCTCAAACTAAATTCAAAATGGGCTAAATCTTTGATTTGGGTAAAGATCTCAGTCTTTTCCTGAAGTGAAAGAAGTTACTGAATTTAGGTTAAAAAAATCTCTCTTCTATACCCAAAGTAAAGGAAGATTTAATACTCTTTATAAAACAGTACTTTCTTCAAATAATAATAATAATAATCTTTATTTCTATGGCGCCAACATATTCCGCAGCACTTTACAAATTCAAGGGTAAACATACAGTCATTACACATTAAAAGTACTTACAAATGAGACACAAGGTGTGAGAGCCCTGCTCGTGAGAGCTCACAATCTATTAGGGTGTATGGGTGAAACATACGGTAAGAAGTGCCAAGTTTGTAATGGTCCGGCCATGTTTCATAAATAGGGGGTGGTTTACATGAAAAATGGATGAACCTGCCACCCAGACTGTACATCTATATACAGATAAGTGCCTGTGAGTGCCCTAGTGTAGGGAGTGACAGATGTGTGTGATAGCAGTTAGGGATCTTGGTGGGCCAGACCGAGAAGATGTATTTTCAGGGCCCTCTTAAAACTGTGAGGGTTGTGAATGTGCCTGATCGCCCGCGGTAGCATATTCCAGAGAATTGGTGCCGCACGTGTGAAATCTTGTAGGCGGGCATGGGAGGTTCGGATGATTGAGGAATGTAGTCTGATATCAGCAGCAGAGCGGAGAGAGCGGGTCGGGTGGTAGACAGAGACGAGGGAGGAGATGTAGGGAGGAGCAGCGCTGTGGAGAGCTTTATGGGTGAGAGTGCTGAGTTTATACTGTATCCTGTACTGGATGGGCAACCAGTGCAGTGACTGACACAGGGTAGAGGCATCAGTATAGCGGCTGGAGAGAAAGACAAGCCTGGCTGCTGCATTCTGGACAGATTGGAGAGGGGAGAGTTTGCAGAGAGGGAGACCGATAAGCAAGGAGTTGCAGTAGTCAAGACGAGAAAGAATAAGAGCAGTAATGAGAGTTTGAGTTGTTTCCACAGTGAGAAATGGACGGATTTTGGAGATATTCTTGAGGTGCAGGTGACAGGAGCGGGCAAGGGATTGGATATATGGGGAGAAGGTCAGATCAAAATCCAATATAACCCCTAGACAGCGGGCCGGCTGCCTAGGAGAAATGGTGGTACCACATACCGAAACAGACAGAGCAGGGGGGTGGGGATGGTTAGTAGATGGCGGAAAGACAAGAAGTTCAGTATTAGTGAGGTTTAGTTTAAGATAGAGAGAGGACATGATTTCAGAGACAGCGGCCAGACAGTCACTGGTGTTTTGTAGCAGGGCTGGAGTGATGTCACGGGAGGAGGTGTATAATTGGGTGTCATCCGCATAGAGATGGTACTGGAAGCCAAATCTACTGATGGTTTTTCCAATTTGGGCTGTGTACAATGAAAAGAGGAGAGGACCTAGAACTGATCCCTAGTAAGTTGTTTATTTTATGCTCTTTAAATAGCTATCACTTATTTTAATTAAGTGGCCCCTATACAGATTTGCCAGCCATTGAGATATATTAGTCAAATTGACTGAATATCAAAATGAGATGTCATAGAATCTTAAACTGTAAGAGTTTGCGGCCGTTTTTCAGACGGTTTCCAAAACTGCAAAACGTCTGAAAAACTGGCCATAAACCGATGCCGTGGGGACATGGCCTAAAGTAGACAGAAAAATTTGCCTCTGGTGACATCTGTGACAATGAAAACACCTGTGACATCAGTGTTCTTCAAGTGAGTAGAACTGATACAGTGTTTGCTGAAAAAGGCTACGTATTTTATTAGGGCCTATCAGAGCATCAGGTGGTGTATATAAGGGACAGAGACTGTGTTCAAAAGTGTGTTCAAGAAGCCATCACTGCTATGCCCCTTATCTTACCAATATTACCCGATGGGTTAGCATTGCTACATCCCTCCCCCCCCCCATTTTAAACATTCTATAAAGAAAGAATATGCCACTTATATCTATGCTAGGGTGTAAATGTAGCTTGGCTGTCCAATCCACCAAGATATCAACTTGTTTATTTTAATGTCTACTCTATGTTATAGCCATGTATGTGGACAACATGTCAAGACAGATATATATTTAAATCTCTTTAAGTGGTCTAATAACAGATGGGAAAGTCATGTAGGTGACCAACTTGTTAAAAAGGGCAATCAATTTTACATGCAGTGTTGTTGGGACATAATGGGCGATATGTATGAACGGAGCTGTGCCAGAGTTCTGGCCTCAAAAAGTTGTAGTAGCCCAGTTCTATAGATGTATCAACAGACGTACTCCAAACCTTGACTTGGCGATAAGTGCCTCGTTACAGCGCCAAAGACACTTTTTACAGTGCCAAATTTCGGGGGCGTACTGGGGGCGTTGCACCACATTAGTAGAAGTAGACACATTTATGATTCTTTGACGCCAAAACTCTGGCGCAGAACAGTTAGAACGGCCAGACCAGGGTAAAGGTGGTGCCTGAGCCAGGCTTGTCGTATTGGTACTAGACTGCACTTGTATGTATGAACTGCAGAAAAACAGGTTCATACATTCTGGCGCAGTTTAAACTGGTTTAGAACTGGTCTATCAGCGCCAGAATTCATACATGTCACCCAATGTAACTGGCATAGGAAGCATTAGTATGATCAATAAGGCAATACAATGTCTTACAAGGGTTCCATATTTGACAAAAGTCAAATGTAAGGTATCACTGGTTGGTATTCAAAAAAATGCTTTTTAATAAAGTGCTTTTATACCGTAAACTAGCTTTCTCTCGATCATTTACAGATATAAAGAATAGCCTGTTGCTTTGAAGACAACTAATTTGTAATTTCACAAACACACTTTTAACTTCCGTGTGGCTAATTTTTTTTTTTATTTTTTTTTTAAGTGGAGTCAAACTACACTTCATTTGGCAGTGAACACAAATCTACATTGGTGGATGTCAGTGGCCGTCCCTTCAAATGACAGTATTAATTTTATCCTGAAAGAAATGAATTAATCACCTCTATGTATTCTCACGACTCATGAATGGTTAAAATGTGTAACTACCCTAATTGAGAAATGATTTTTAATAAGCTTGGCACAGCAACATTCTTCCCTTAGTAGAAGAAACAATGGTATCTTGTGGCAGTTCATTACCAATTCCTTTTGTTGCCTGAGTTGTTTTAAGACTGTGAAATTAGTGCTGGCAGAGAGTAGGGAGAGGGACTCCTAAGAGAAATCGCAGCCACTTAAAACAAATCAAGGCCCACACATACTAAATGGTGCTATCTCATAAAACAAGGCAAATATGATCATATTCTGAGCACATAGCTCCGAAATTCCTGGTGGAATACTATGTTTGATATGGAAAGATTACTGCATGGACTGAAACATTTGTTGGAAGAATCTGATAAAATGCTTCCTACAAAGTGACCAAAACTTACATTTATTAAACATTACAGATTACCTGGGAATCTACAAAAAAAACCTTTAACCTCTGGGGCTTTAAGAAGAACAAGCAAGTGTCCTGCAATACTGGATATCTGACTGACAGGAGCCATTAATCATTGACTGCTCAGGGTTTCATTCCAATACATTGCATGCTTTTTTGATATTAGGAGGTTGTTATAAACTTAGAGGGGTTATCCACTTTATATTGTTTTCATTTATTATGTATATCATAGGAAGTCATACAATTTTCTAATATACATGTATTCAAAATTCTGCTCCTTGACCTCTTGTATACTAATGCAGTAGGCCTCTATCTAGAAATAAAGGTACGGCCACACGACATATGTAAAATGCTGGTCAGATTCTGTTTAAGAATCCAGCTAGTATTTTATCGTCTTTTGCATGGTTTTGGGGGACGTTCCTGTCCACGGTTTGCGGATTCGCCCGTTCCCCATAACCACTGAATTGCACACCTTCCGTCCGAAAATTATTTTCAGAACGTCAGCGGCAGAAAATCGATCTGACTGAAAATCCACTCAGTGTAGACTACCGAAATGATTTTCTATTACAGTCTATGGGGATGGTTTCTTGTCCGTTTTAGATGGTTTCCAAATTCGCAAACCGTCTGAAAATCCGACCAAGAAACTATGCAGTGTGGATGTATCCTAAAAGAAAGTGGTATAGGCCACCGTCCTGTCCATAGTAATGGTTGCCATGTAGTAACTGCATGGACTAAACATGGCATCAATTATGTGACCTCCTGACATTGTTAGTAACAGGGTCACATGACATCCATGGGGTAACCGGACAGAAGTAATGGTGGAATAATTATTATTAATATGGTTATTCCAGTAACTTCTTCCCTGTATGTAGCTACCTGTATAACTTCTGTCACTCTACGTGATGTTTTATTGTTAATAAAGTTAACATTAAAAAAATGCAGAAAGATGAAGAGAAGAATGTGCGAACGGCTTCTCTGCAGACACTGACAGACATGATAAGATGCTGCTGGAGGTAGTAATACTGGAGAAGTTTTGCTCCTCTACATATCACTGTTATCTGGATACCAGGGTCACATGACCTGTGTGGTGGTCACATGCTAAGATACTGCTGGAGGTAGTAATACTGGAGAAGTTCTGCTCCTCCATACACTCTGTTACCTGGATACCAGGGTCACATGACCTGTATGGTGGTCACATGATAAGACGCTGCTGGAGGTAGTAATACTGGAGAAGTTCTGCTCCTCCATACACTACTGTTACCTGGATACCACATGACCTGTGCGGTGTCAAATGATTATTCTGTCCATACCATTACTTCATGGCAGCCATTAATAAGGACAGGAAGCTGGGCTATACCATTTTTGTTTTCTGTATAGGGCCTACTACACTGGTATAAGTGAGGTACAAGAGCAGAATTTTGAATACATGTACTGTATATTAGAAAATTGTATGATTCCCTATTAAACACATAATAAACAATTACACTTTAAAGACATTATAAAGTGGACAACCCCTGTAAATGGCTACTCAGCGAAAATTATCAGTACGCATAATACAAGAAACCTTATACTCTTATTGGAGAGAAATGCCGCTTCCTCCATTGATTAGCCCCTTCTACTCTCCCCTGCCTCATGTACGGACCATAACCATGAGTTCACTGCTAAAGTTCATCTTGTGAGATTGTAAGGCTATGTTCACACGGCTTAAAATGGGCCGTATTTCGGTCCGTAATTACGCGCCGAAGTGCGGCAATTACGGGCCGAAAGCGGCCCATTCATTACAGTAATTCACAGTTCTCATAGAGAACTATGGATTACGTCTCCTCTCCCCGCCCGGCGAAGCCGCCGGGCGGGGAGATAATTGACATGTCACTTTCTAGCGGCGTATACGCGCTGCTAGCAGTGATTGTCTATGGGCCGGCGAAGTGCTGGCCCCCCGCTCACTCCCCCGCTCCCGCCCCGCCCCCGTCCACACGGCGTAATTGCGGGGCGTAATTACGTCCCGCAATTAAGCCGTGTGAACATAGCCTAAGGGGGAGAAGTGTATTATGATGTGTATGGTAGATTAATCTAAAGATTTAAGTGAGGGGACAGTGAAGCTACAAGAACAGCCAATCAGTGTGCAACAGTTAAGTGGGGCAACAGTGAAGCTGGGCCTGCAGCCTGGTGTGCCGCAGAGGGGAGAAGCTACAGAGGGACACAGTTATAAGGAGGAAGCCTGACAGGGTCTAGTTAGTTCTGTTTAGGAGTTTACTTAACCCAATTCCTCAAATCTGTAACTGAGGACAGTTCTCGTTATGTTCCAGTGACATAGGTGCTCTTCCTACCCATCAGCCAGCGGTGAAGTAGGACAGGCTGGGGCTGTGGTATAAGCCATACTCACTTATGTACCAGAAAGACAAAGAGGAAGAGAGAAGTACAGGATAGAAGAAAAGAGAAGTACAGGAGAGTGAAAGGAGGGGATCCCGTATTAGGTACATAGTGGGCAGAGAGTGTGGGCTGTCCTAAAGAGTAGTACCGAAGAGAGCAGGAGAGAAAAGTTTGTCCTGAACAGTCGTGCCGAGGGAACCTTTAAGTCCTTTAGGTGGAGTGCTGGCTCAGTGACTGAACAGACTGCGCAGAGAGAGAGGAAAATAAAGGGAAATTGTCCAGAAGGGCAATTTAAGAGAAGAAGTTTAGAACTTTACATTATAAAGAATGCGATATCCTGTGACAAGAGTGAAGTGTAACGTTCATAAGATAAGTGCCGTGAGTAAAGCCTGAAGATTCCTGAAACCAATGTTGTTTGTTGCTGCACTACACCTCACGACACCACTTTGTAAAGCTGTCATCGACGTATTACACTCGCATTGTTCCTCAACTTTACAAGATGATACGGAGTCTCAGCTCACTACTGAATCAGGCTACATGCTGCCAACAGAGAAGTCTATAAAGAGGTAGAAGGGAAGGGGAGAAGGAATGGAAATACAGGCATAGGCTCTAGGAAAGGGCTTAACTGTCTCACCCTAGAGCTGGATTCTCAGTTACACTGCTCATTTATGCTGTACATTGTCCTCCATGCTGCTGCTGCTTCAGAGGGTGTGCTCCAGAAAGACAGAGGAGCAGAGACGTCTCTTCTCTGTGTGCTTTGTATGGGAGACATCATTGCAGCTAGTTGCCGGTCATTTTGGAGCTAAGCCCAGGGAAAAATATTAGTTGGAGATGGCATCCCTACAGGGGAAAACTGGAGAAAAATGCAAGGCACAAGTCATATATTTGCCAGAAATACTGCTACTTCTCATGTGCAGAGGACTGCTTCTTCTGAAAAGTCATGAAACAACATATATGATTTAATATAACAAACCCTCGTTCAAAGCCACATTACAGCTCTGAGCAACCTCATAGCCATAATACGACTTCTACAGACTTGATTCTCATGTATATTTGCATGTCTACAATACCATGGGTATGAGTCAGATGTGGTATTGCAACTTGGAAAACATCAAACCCCAGCCAAACCCCAAAATAATTTAGATCCCATTCCCCTAAAGTAATTCAGACCCCTAAATAAAAACAGTGCTTTACTATGTAAAAAAAAAAAGTACCTATTCTACAACATAGGTGTTTCTGCATCACACAATTAGGCATCTCACACATCGTGTACACCATGTTGGCACATAGGTACACTACCTCAGCAGCTCCTTATGAGGCTGTCCCAGTGTGGTACCCTTTAAACTTGACATATTCCCCATTAAAACACCCTAAAACATGCTGCTACAGAACTAATACAGAATCTGGTCAGGTGAACAGACTCATAAGGATACTTTTATGTATTTTATCTCAACCAAGGAAAAAGTGACACAAGAATGCTGTGCCCCTGATAGGACTATGGTTGTAAAGCATGATATGAAGAGCACATACTGCAGTTACACTGCCTATCACTACCCTGCACACTCATCAAGATCCTGATGCCCCAATGCAGTGTGTTGAGGTTTTTTCATTTTCTTGCACTCCAGTCTGCATTTCCTCCGTTTGCACATCCTGGTTTATTTTTCACCAGCGCCAGACAAACACTGAGCGCTGTCATCAGCAAACAATGTACTGGCACTATACACTGCCACACACACTGTCCTGACAGTAGCTGGCATCAGAACCTTGCAAGCACACAATTTCCAGATAGTAGATAGCCTCATGACTATGTATGCTGGACCCTGAATGTCCTGATGAAGGTAGTGGGAACCTGTGGGCCTTCTGGCTTATGGTGGATAGTCACAACTATAACTGCTATGACCCCTATAACTACACTACTGTCGATATGGTGGCACATGGTGTGTCTAAAGCTTCCTAGTGTAGAATCTCAAAGACTCACTCTTGTGATTGAGACAGCGCTCCCTAGCGCAATATTGCGACTTTTGAATAAGAACCACTAGTACTTATTTTAAGCAATAACCTTCTAGTGTTCTGCAAAGGAAGACACAACACTTTTTTAAGCAACCAAATATTTGGAACTTAAGAATCACTGTTTTCCACAGCCGTCTGTCCGTTTTGCTCCGTACGCCGATGCACGGGGTTGGGGTAGTGGCGATCCAAAAGGTGTGAAGATTTTCTCCAGTTTGCCCAGAAAAAAACATTTTTAAATGGACTGTAATGACCGCGCTGGACGTCTTTTTAGTTGAAGATTTATTATAAATAGAAATTGGAATACGCGTTTCGAAGGTGGTATGGAACTGAGGAAGCATGGTCTACACACGAAACGCGTATTCCAATTGTTATTTATAATAAATCTTCAACTAAAGAGACGTCCAGTGCGGTCATTACAGTCCATGTAAAGAAGTTTTTTTCTGGGCAAACTGGAGAAAATCTTCACACCTTTTGGAAAGACTCACTCTTGCCACCTTGTAACCTGGGTGAAGGGAAAGGGGAGGAAATAAATTGGTGGCCTGGTTCACATCTGTGTCAGAGGTTCCATTCGGCACCTCCATTGCAGAGGTGAACCTGATCCATTTTTACAACAAACACTAAAGACTCGGTGTCCATTGTTGTTACAGAAAAAGAGAATTTTACATCACGGAACCTCCGATGCTGATGTAAACCAGGTCTTATGCAGCAGGTCAGTGATAGAGACTTGCTGATAGGAAGAAGACTTGTGATTGTATACCTATGATTTTGATACCTAACATCTGATGCCATTCATCAAAGCCTAAATCTCCATGTGATTGTATTCATTATTAACATATACTAGTGAAAGTGCTATATTGTTACCAAATTAATATAATATGTGCATAAAGTATATACCAATTAATTGTTTATGTATCAACATGCTTAACCCTTGGTAGAAAAAGCGTTAAGTTTTATTACATCTCTTCCCCTGTTAAGATGACAATAGCCATTTTAACAAGCCCAGAAATTGTTTCATTCCATCAATTACCTTCCAAAGCAGAACACGCCAGAGGGTTCCACTGCAAGGTACATGATGAAGGAATAATATGAAGCTAATTAGTAAAAGGGAAAAAGGATATATACAAGGATATTTTGGTCTCAGTGAATAACGCAGTTCAGGCTCTCTATTATATATTTCCAGCCCAGCAAAGATGGATTAGAGGAAATGTCCCCAGCCTGCAGTGTACATCATTACACGGCCAATACAGAGTGAATCCCTACCCCGAGTCCCCCAGGGGAGCTTGTAAAAATGGTTCTGCCCTTCCCCCTTCGTCTTTCCTGATTTATACTGTACCAAGGAATGCCGCCCTTTGGAAGAATAATCTTTGGCAGCTGTAATGTGGGTGAAGATATAGACGAAGTGTAAGGGCCTCTCGCACCCGGCTTCTCTGGATATTGATGGACCTCTCACCAAGGAGCGAGGAGCAGGATCTAAACTATCTATAACCTGAGGCGCAACATCTCTAGAGAAGAAAGTACAGCTCCTCGGACTGTCCAGAGATAAATCTGTGTATGGAACTAGGCCCGGTGCTCCTCGGAGTCAAATGTGAAGCAGGCAAAGACAAAGTAAGAGATGTGTAAGCTATGAGAGACTATGGGGCAAGAGCAGAATTTGGGAGGTTAAAACAGAGAATGGAAACAAATGCAAAGGAAAAGTGCCATTCTATTGAGAGACATACAGTCTGATAGAAAGCTACACTGTAGAACAAAATACCAAAATACATCTTAATAAAACCCAATAAATCAAGCTTGGTCTTTACAATGTATTCTCACATAAATGCATTCTCTGCAAAACACACTTAATATACAAGAAAAAGAAATAACAGTCTGTTAACTACAATGCAGAAAAATTGCTTAGTACTTTGAACAAGTATATTAGACAGAGATGACTAAAAGGTACACTCACTGGCAAAAAACATGAGGCACTCAGATAGAAGTGTCAGACTTCTGCAAAACTCAGCATGCAGTTATGTCTCCGGCAGATATGTTAGTAATTACAGGTGTGGTCTGATTCGTCACTGGGTCTTGCCAAAAAAGTTCATAAAAGTGCTTCCTTCGCCGCTATGTAAAAAGGCTCTCAGAGTCTTAATTTGGGTAGTGAACTCCTTGGTGAGAGACAGTTGACTGCTAGACATGCCTCTATGACATACTTGAAGACATTTTGCCCAGTTGACGATCTTTGATAGGGGGTGCATCACTGGACTGCGAAAAGCTGTTCTGACAAAGGTGTTAGGAGGTCTTTGGAGCTGTGGGCACACTATGGGCCCACTGTTCAATGTGTGAGGTGGTCACACTTACACAGTGAACAGGCTTCAAATGGTTCATAAATATCACTAGCAGAAAGGATAACTTTATCCACTGACACAAACTAGCAACTCCCACAGTTCCATGTCCATCATCCAGACACAGGTGACACCTTCATTACGCACCTTTCTCTCCAATGGGACCCTTCCCAAGTGCTGAGCAAAAGAGAAATTGGTGGTATGGTGTCCATTATGTGTTCACTGTTGCTTTCCATCCTTGTTTGCATTGGTCTTGTGAACGAGAAACCTAGACTGCTATAGAATGAAACTCAGCTTCTGCTTGAGATCCCACGATGATCAGGTTCCAGCATGGAAGCCTTGTGGAGCGCATTTCAATTCTTCCTTTGCTGTGAAGCTACACACAGCCTCAACTGCTGGTGTGATGATATGGAGAGGCATCGCATAAGACAGTCACCGCAAGTAGTGATCATAACAGCTCAACAATATGTGCAGGACATCCCTGTGGCCACCTGTGTTGCCTTTCCTGGCACAGATTCCAGCTGGCATTTTTCAGCAGGATAATGCCTGTCTAAACAGCCTGGTTTCCCAGAAATTCTTCACCAGACTGCAACACTACCTTGACCTATCGGTTGCCAGATTTATCGCCAATAAAGTATTTATGGGACCAGCTGCAATGGCAACTTTGGCAACCTATGAGTGTGCAAGATCTACAGGCCCTGCTGCAATATTTCTGGGCAAATAAAAAACCCCATACTCAATTCTGTACTGACCTATGTTCTAGCGATGCTGCTGGTCTTCTCTCTGGATCTTCTGGCTCCTGGGGGTTGGCTTGTGCGCACTGCAGCCACTGATTGGTAAAGAATCAATTCCACCTTCCCACCAGGAGTGTATTTATAGGCAGTGCAGAGCTAGTAGTCTGTACCCCCTGATGTCTAGTGGCTTTGCTTTGGTCAACACTGTTAGAAAGGGAGAATGATACTAAAGGTGGGGTTCATGTTAGAGATTCTGCATTGTGGCCAAGGAGCTTCAGGTTATACCACTACTTTCCACACATATATTTTTAGGTTGAACAAAGAAAAAGAAGGGTTGTCACAAGGCCACTTGCCATTACCTGAAGCAGTCAGGAATATTGAGAAGTGGCTATATAAATGCAACATTCCTTGAAACCAGTTAGTTGCCCTAAATATAGATAATTGAGTAAGAAAGGTACATAGGTAGAGATACCACTAGAGTTATTTATGAACTATTCTTCAGGCCAAGAAAGATGATGCAAATTAAAGCTGTCGAAGTACTAGTCACTATAGATAGTTTCATAGTCATTAGCCAGTATAATATTATATAATATAACCCTCTTATTGATTTTAAAACTCTACATTTATTAGAAAAAGGATGATATTAGGTACTCTCTTACCTTTTCTGTTAAGCTATTTTTTGAGGGCTGTGTACACTGCATGTGCAAATAGTCCAATGCAACTCCTCTATCAGACTATATGGCTAAAGTGCAGGTCTGGGAGGGCTTATGTGCAGAAAGTAGATCCCATCCTAGACTAGTTTTTCGTACAATATTAACTAGACCAAATGTGTAGGATATCAGATTGCAGCTTTTCACATAACAATTTGGCAGAAGTTTTAATAAAAACTCACGTTTCAGAATTTAATTACGAAATTGTCAACTGGGTGTCACCAATTGGATGGTGTCTCTACATTGTCTGACATTGTTCAGTTAATGCTGACAAAGTCAGTGTGTGCAGAAATATCATACCTCCCAAGTGTCCCTCTTTTGGAGGGACAGTCCCTATTTTTAACCTATGTCTCTTTGTCCCTTTTTGCTCTTTGAATGACCCTCTTTTTACATGGGAAACAGATTTGCATCAATAAACCTACTATATTGCTCCAAAAAATACTTGTCTGGCAACTTAAATTTTAAATGATCATTTTCTGAAATGAGGACCTTAAAATGTCTATATTCCAGTGATAATTGTGTTAAAATTTTAATAAAAACGACTTCAAGTGTATCACTATACATTACATAGTTAGCACGGTTGAAAGAAGACACGTGTCCATCAAGTTCAACCAAGGGTGGGGTAAATGTGGGTGATGGGAGAGAGACAAGGACATTAAGCCCAGCCTCACCACTGGTTAATGCCCTGGAACCCACAAGGCAAGAACCAATCTGCTCCAGCGGAGACTTTATCTCTGACCCCCGAGCCTCCACCAGCCAGATCCAGAATTTTACATAGCTACGTACGCATTAATATTCTTTAGTTCCAGATGGTTATCTAAGCCTTTGTGAAACTCTCTACAGTTACTGCTGTGACCAGCTCCTGAGGCAGGCTATTCCACAGATTCACTGTTCTTACAGTGAAGAACGCCCTTCTCCTCTGGAGATTGAATCCTTTTTACTCTAGTCGAAGGGAATATCCCCTTGTCTTTTGAGGGGGCTTCACTTGAAATAATTTTTTCCCCATATTTTTTGTAGGGACCATTTATATATTTATATAAATTAATCATGTCCCCCCGAAGCCGCCTTTTCTCAAGACTAAATAAGCTCAATTCTACTAACCTCTCCTCATAACTTAGATGCTCCATTCCCCTTATAAGTTTGGTTGCTCATCTTTGTACTCTCTATAGCTCCATTACATCTCTTCTATAAACTGGGGCCCAGAACTGGAACAGCATATTCTAAGTGAGGATGCACCAATGCTTTGTACAGCGGTAGAATTACATCCTTGTCCCGCGAGTCCATGCCTCTTTTAATACACGCCAATATCTTACTTTCCCTAGAGGTAGCTGATTGACATTGCATGCTGTTCTGTAGTCTATGATCTACAAGAACGCCCAGCTCTTTCTCAATAAGCGATTCTCCAAGTTTTGCTCCCCCTAGGACATATGATGCCTGTAGATTATTTCTCCCCAGATGCAGAACCTTACATTTATCCACATTGACCCCATTTGCCAAGTGGATGCCCAAGCACTCAGGTGTCCAGGTCTGCTTGCAATTTATGAGCACTTCAAAAAGATTGCCTACCCCCCAA